>JAHWXV010808592.1:0-10284 GCA_024586415.1 Phrixothrix hirtus
ACGCTATTTTCTTTACACCCTGTATATAAAAGTAAAAATAATAAAAAATAAAAATTTTTGTCGAGCCAGACATCATTGTATGATTTTATAACTTTATAGAGCTGTATTACTTTAAATCTATTGTTATATTTTGAATGCAAATTTTTTCGCATATGATGTAATTTCGCCCGCTACGTAGTTTAGTTGGGTCTGTTACACTACCCGCTCAAAATGTGTTAAGATTCTACCAGGGTTCACCAACAGCTTTTCTTTTTTCTATTATTTGATTGATAGAAATACATTATTGTCTGTAACAGCATGTAAAACACAAATTAATAATTTTTAGTTGAGCAGGCACTGTTACAAACAGATGCATGCAACCACATTAAATTAAAATTTAAGTTTAGTAACCCTTGGTTTACACTCGTTACTCAAAGCTACAAAGCAATGACCTCATAGATTATGTTTATCTGTAAATTTAGAATAACCTTTGTTGTCTTCCAGTAAATCAATAAATGTATTTATTTTCAATAATTGATATATTGCATAAGAATGAAAAATAAACTTATAAAATTTCAAACCAATCCTTAATCTAGTACACATTTTTATATTAAATTTAGATCAACCCGCACTTATTGTTTTTAAAGTGTTATGTTACGAATGCTTAAATTATTGAATATAGTCCGTTACCTAAGCTAACTACTCAGTTGTGGTGGGAGTGGGTTATTATCACAATGATGACAAAAAAAAAAATATATATACAGAAAGATGATAAATGAGGGCACCAAGTAGTTTCAAAACAGTCATTTAATATTTCAATATAAACCAGAAACTACTACTGGTAGTGATAGTAGATATATTGCATAAGATTGAAAAATAAACTTATAAAATTTCAAACCAATTCTTAATCTAGTACAAATTTTTATATCAAATTTAGATCAACCTGCACTTGTTATTTTTAAAGTGTTACATTACGAATGCTTAAACCAATGAATATAGTCTGTTACCTAAGCTAACTACTCAGTGGTGATGGGAGTGGGTTATTATCACAATGATGACCAAAAAAATAATTATACAGAAAGATGATAAATGAGGGCACCAAGTAGTTTCAAAACAGTCTTCTAATATTTAACATAAACCAGGAACTACTAATCTGACTTATTGCTCTTTTAACACTTGGTATTTCATTATGGCATTAATTTTTATCATTGGTAACATAAATATTCTAATTACTGCGTTCACATACAAGAGAGATTTATTATTCAAAACAATCATAAGCATTTAATAAGCAAATAATCAAAATGTTACTCTTATCAATAATATAGTCACAGGTAAATTGTTAGTAAGTTAATAGATATCTAGGGACAAAATTGAATATCTTAAGAGATCTAGAGAACTTAATAAAATGGTGGTTTATAACTCAAATTAAAATAAATAATAATTAGGAGCAAAATCAGTTTGAGTAAGCCTCCCAGTCCCCTGTATATATACCAAAATGTACTTATAATATTTTATATAATTATTACAATGATAGACAAAAATATTCAAATTATATTAGCTACACTTGTATGTCTATGATCAAAACAAATTATTCGTTATAATACAGTAAATGAAATAACTCCAAAAACTAGAATAATAAATTCGTAGGAATTTTATCTAACAATAAAGCTACTAAAGCTACTCGGCACTGTTCAATGAGGTAAATTTTATATTAGCAGCCTAAAGTTTTCACATTTAAATGAATCAAATTAAGAGGCAATTCAATTAGCAACAGTGTATAAAAACAAAAAAAAATAGAACCTGGTTCCTTGAGCAGTTAGGAAAACGTTCTTTGTTTTTCAAAATTTGTCGTAACCAAAACAGGTGAGATTTAAACGTGCTATCAATTAAAACGGAATCCCTTCCTGAATTTTATCTCCTTAAATAATAATTATCTTCACCAGCACAACAGAAGAGTGATGATCCAAATTATTTTTCCTAATTTCTATAAATGTTGACAAAAACATATACGTAATATAATAGCCCAAAAAGAAAATGTCTAAAAAGAGATACCATAAAATTACCAAGAGATAATTTGACATTTAAATTACTTTGTTAAATAAAATAAATATGTACGAACCTTCAATTTTAGTGAATCCGTATCTAAAACTGAAAACGTTCCTTTGATTATATTTCTACGATTATTTCAGAATATGGTCAACCAAATTGGAATATTAATTATATAAATTTAACAATTAACTATTACCATCCAATTTGAAATAGAAAAACCAATCTGTATCCGTCATAGCGATAATAATTATATTGTAATCAATTAACTAATTGGTTTTCTAATGGAAATAAATCTATAATTGCTTTTACAAGAACAAAGCTCTCTCTATCTTGTTAAATTATATTGTAACAATCAGAAAATGTTTTTAGAACTCGACGATTTCTTTTATGTTCGGTGCAGGTTGATAACATTTTATGGATAGAAATAAACAAATTTGAAAATATTTGTCATACACAGGATGGTCAGACTTTAAAAACAATGAATTTGTCACAAAAGGAAACTCCTTTTTTATGAATATTAGATCCTGGGTATATAACAGGTGCAAGATAATCCTTTATCTAAATTTTACAAGTTAATGGAAATAATTAAAGATGAAGTGAATGAGGGTATTTAGGAACAAAAATCCATTTCTGAATAATTACAGTGTGACAGACTTTTTAGTATTTTTAATTTGAAAAAAATTTGAATTTTGAATATTAATATTAATATGAGAAGCTTTTTAGTTAATTTACAAGTTTCATTGCTGGGACAAAACATATAGCAATAGAATTCTTTTATCAATAGCGAAAGTGACTTTTCTTAAAAAATATTGTTTAACTACTGCATCCACTTAGGTCTTCAATTATAAATTGTTGGTTGCAAAAGGATTTTTATTTACTGACAATTGAAGTTAAAATTATCTACCTAATTTTAATTGCACTATATAATATTTATATTTATACACGACTTACTATTTTGTTTGTCGTCAAATGGTAGGTAGACTTTGATTGAATGCTTCCTTCCAACTTGCGATCATTCTACTGTATTCGATAGTTGTTATTTTTTTGGTACCTCTGGAGTAACTTGTACTGTGAAAGGAACTTATCTTGTAAAGTTTTTTTGTGAAACATCTTTGAAGCTAACTTGGTTCTTGTACACACACGAACTTGTAGGTGATTTAACATGTTCCCTGTTCAAGATGCATACAATGCGTTTACTTGGGATCATGCGAATGCACAGTATGCATCTTGAGCAGTGAATGTGTTAAATTGTTCTTGGATCACTAGTATCACAATGAAGAAGATTCTACATACTTTTCAATTTGTCATTTTATACATTTCGGTCGTTGTTGTGAGAAACCTGTCTTCCATCTTAATTTACCAATTTTAAACTATGTCTTTCCCACTTTCTTAAAATGTTCGTTTAAATTCTCATGTTGAATGTTCAATTCTTGTACAACTTTTGTCTAAAGTTTTGATGGAACATTATTCAAGATTGCTAATAGATTTTTCTACTTATAATTTTAAAGTTTTATGGGCTACAGAAAATGTGTTCCCTTATCGGAAGCAGTTTTCTTGGAGCCGTAACTTGTGTATTTACATAAATGACTACAAATTTTATTTTCTAGGTATGTTTACTGAAATGGATGGGAACTAAAGATTTGCTTTATTTTTCTATGTTGAATGTTTGGTTCGTCTTTCTTTTATTCATCTGTAGTAAATAACTAAATCATTGACATAAATATATCTAATGAAATATCCTTTTTATTTATACTGTTATGAAAAATAAAATTAGAATTATGGTTTTGATCTTTTAATGTACAAATTATATTTAGTTATGTTATGGCAGCTTAATAATCATTTCACATGGCTTATTTTAATTGATATCCAGTTAGCATAGTAATTTGTCTTGCCAGTATGTTTACATTGAAAATTCTAGTCAATTTTATGAATTAATAAAGTTTTAATTATGGGCTTGTATTTAAAAGTTTACATTAGTACTAAAGATTAGACTGATACCAATTATATATACTGATTTCAGTAATTTCAGCAAGGTTGCTGGTTATTGCTATTGCCAAAAATGTGTATATTGATCTATCTTTAATTAATATGGTAATTAACCATATTTACATTGCAGAAATTATATGCAACCTTGACAAAATACCCTATACAAATCTGATTTGCACTTACGAATGTATTCACAGTTACATATAAAATAACTCACTAAATCTACCTTTATGATGCCAATTAGTATTTAAATACTTGTTGAACCTGTCAATTTACAGAGATATATTAATACTAACTTGGGTTATGTCTTCTGAAATTAAAATTCATTTAGTTTTATTCTTCAATTTGTATAATACATACAGTTAATCTTTATTTTTTAAGTGGGTTACAAAACACTTAGACTGTGTACTGAGCAAACTAGTTTTTTATAAACAAATCAATTTGATAAAACTGCATTACATAATCTATAATTTTTAAAATTAGTACAACATAAAGTAAGTAACACAAAAAGGAATATGTGCCAAGGAATTTTTGATAAATCAACATTTTTAGTATTCAAAATTGTTATATAATACCTATAATTACCGATAGAGTTTTTAATTTTAACTTCCATCTTAAACAAACATGGCAAATAGCATAGAATGTAGATCAAAAATTGGGTCACCGTGGCAAAAGTGCTAGCAATTTTGGCACAGTCACTAATGTGTAAGATTTTAATAATTAAACAAGCAGCTATCTACAAATTTGTTGATGTAATTTAAACTGTGTACTAATATATCTCTGAATTTATTCATCAATTCCATTACAAATATCATTTGTAATATTATATAGGTAGTTAAAACATATCAAAGCTCATATCAAAATTTTAATTATAAATTCTGTAAAAATTATTTATATTACATACAGAGTACCTAAGTATATAATGTAACACTATCATTGAATTAGATTATATAACGCAATTGTTTTATAGACTTATGTATTTATTAAGTATATTGTTTGTTATTTGTAATTATTTCTTAAAAACTATTTTATATAATTGTAATACATTATTTGTTTGTTTCAATTACATTTATACATTATTCAATAGACTGTTGTAAAAAAATGTGTTTTAATACTATTTAAGAGATCGCAAAAATTATTTAGTATTTTTGAACAACAAACAAACCTAAAAATATTCATTTTACATTATTACAACTATCGAAATATAAATTAATACTAAATATCCGACTTGGCAGATTTTTAATATAGTTTTAAATTATATTTTAGGAAAATTATAGAATTACGTTAATTCATGTGCTTTAATGATATTATCATAATTTAAATTTTTTATTGTATTCATTTCATGAAACAATACGGTTATGTCATCACTGATGCAAAAGTTGTACCATAATAATTAGACTATAATAAGAATTCAGAATAAACATTTGGGGTAAAGAAGTGTTGTCAACAACATTGAGCATTTTTACCAAGCTTGGTTGCCTGTAAGCAACTTGCTTTTATTTTAAATTGACTTTTAACACTTCATGGCATGCATTAATTTGGAGTGCTATGATATACATGATAGGGATTCCATCATCTAAGCCTACAAGTTTTTAAATTAATATATTTATATTTCAAAATATAACTCATATCTAATAAAATTATGAAGTGTTAGTGTCAATTTTGTGTTTATTAAAACATATACAGGGTGATTTTAAAATCTACTGATAAACTTGGACCATACACAAGGGGATAGTTCTAAATTAATAGAAAATAATTCTTTTTAAAAAATTCTTTGTCATTTAATTACATTTAGTTTTAAGTTTAATATCGTGTTTGTGTAAATAATGGATAGAGTAACTAATATCAAAAGACAAACATTGTTTTACTTTACAGAGAAATGGGTGGGAATGTTAGCGTAACCCGATGTTTGTATGCCCAGTGTTACCTTTAAACAGGTACTGTATAATGGGGTAAATTCGAACAACTGGGGCGAATTCAGCCGTCGCATAGTGACGAGTAGTCAGATGAACTACTTCTTGTAAACACTTGCTAAAACGTGCAGTTTTCAATGAAAAGTGATATATATAGTGTTTGCCTGAGCTGTTGATATACTTTTCAAAAGATATTTAAGGTTAGTATACATTTTATAAGCAAATAAAATCATACTAAAAATTGCAATTGTTATAAAAATCCAAAAAGTAACTATTGTTGTAAAATTATGCAATATGTAAACGTAATTTTTGTTGGCAAAATTTATTCCTAGTTTATTTAAGGATATTTAAACCCTAACAAACATCAATTTAAAGTTATGATTCTTTCCAAAAAAAATTTGGACAAGACATTGTGCGACATTACAGGCGTGTAAGTTAGGTGTAAACTTTATGAATTACACAGAATTTGCAAAGAACAATAAATGATATAAAAGTCAAAAGAAAAACAATTCGTCAGGTTATTGAATATTCCAAAATCTACACTTTTTGATAAATACCATGGAAAACATACAAAAAAGCAAAGCGGTCAAATGGTACTGTTAGAAGCAGAGGAAAACTTCTTGTCGAAGGAATACAAAAGTTTGCCAAGTGGGGTTTCCTTCCACAAGAAGAGATATAAGATTAATTGTGAATAACTATTATGACAGGAAAGAGATTAATGTGAGAGCATTTAATGAAAATCTTCCAGGATTGACTGGTTTTCTAATTTTATGTACAGGCATAAAAATTTAACTGAAAGGTTAGCACGAAATATTAAGAGTCAGAGCAGGTGTAGATCGCATTATGGTCTCAATATTTTGATAATTTAAAAGATGTACCATCAGCTAATATAGTAAATTCTGATGAGACAAATGTCAGATGATTCAGGACATGCCAAAGTTTTGTGCAAAAGGGGCTCAAAATAGGTTGATGGGATTATGGATTCGAGTAAAAGTAGCATGTCGGTAATTCTGTCAATATCTGCAGTGGGAACTTTGCTACCTCCATATATTGTACATAAATCTGTGCACCTTTATTCGACATGGAAAGAAGGGGGTGCAATGGTGCAATTTATAACAGAACCAAAAGTGGCTGATTCGATGGAGCAACATTTGAGGATTGGTTTAAAAAGTAGCAGTTCTATATTTTAGAAATCGACAAGGTAAAAAAGTCATGTTTCTATACACGTCTTAGAATTATGTGAAAGATACAACATTGAATTTGTCCTTTTGCCACCTAACTCGATACATCTTTTGCAACCCTTAAATGTGTCATTCTTTGTTCCATTAAAAAATGCTTGGAGAAAGGTGCTTAGTGATTGGAAAGAAAAAATAATGGATGTTTTTCTAAATCCGAGTTTCCTAAACTTCTCAAAAGAGTGCTGGATGAACTTGAAATATCCAAATAAAATAACATCAAATCAAGATTCAAAACCACGGGAATTTGTCCTTTGGACTCACATATTGTTCTAAGAAAATTCCGGATTCTCAAGAAAAAGAAAACACAGAAACTTCCTGGGCACAATGATTTGAAGATTTATTAAAACAAAAAAGATTTACAAATTCACCAAGAGCCCTTAATAGAGGGAAACGAATTAAAATTACACCAGGCAAATCAGTTAAGGCCGGCTTAATTAGAAAATCTCCATCTACATCCTCATTGTCATCTGAAGAAAACACAGACCTTTCAAATCAGTCAGAGAATTCGCCTTTAGAAAGTGAGTCTGAAATTGATGATCTGATAGTCAACGAACTTTTTACAATAAATAAAGGCTCATTTGTTGTGGTGCAACTGACAAGTTTCAAACCCAAACAAATCACTAAATATTATGTAGGGTATATAGATTAAGTTCTAGATGCAGATACTTTTATAGCAAGCTTCTTGAGAAAGCAAATCTCTGAAATAATGCGTGATTATTTCAAATACCCACAAACTAAGGATGAGAGCATCATAGAGAGAAAACAAATTCAAGAGGTTTTGATGTTTGTTAAAGACCAGAAGAAATAGATTCCAGTTTAGAATCTTGAGTAATGTTCCATTCCAATAAGTTTATGTTTTAAGATTATGCAAATAGCCTTTATTTTTTATAAAGAAGTTTGTATTTATTATCAATAAAAATTCGTTGTATATTTCTAACTTTTTCTTAAATATACTTCAAAAATAAAGCCACTGGGGATGATGTGGCCTTATTTTTGTAGTAGAATATATACTTTTTCCATTTTTATGCCGGTTAGACCTCAATTGTAGTTCTAATTCATTTTACACATGAAATATATGCCTATAGGAGCGATTCTGAAATGTAATACAGGAAATAAATGTACTTCAATTGCTTTGATTTTGTGTTTATAAGACCTACATTCAGTGTAATTTAAAATCATACACATAATAATAAAAGAATGTCTTATAACAATGAAAAATCCTTTACAACTTTATGAATTCTAAAAATTAAAATGGTCCAAAAAGTAAATTATGAAAATTATGGTGCAGTCTGTTATAACAAACTTGGAAATTGCAAGAATTTTGTTTGTTGTATGCAATCATTCACTGTAACAGAACCATAGAAAATGAACATTAATGCACTTATACAAGCTACAAATTAAAATCAAGTGCAAATAATTTCTCTTTGACATGCTTTGTGGTGCACCAGGGAACGGAGAAGTAAGTTTATCGTTTATTTAAATACAGAGAAGTAAAGTATAAAGTTGAATTTAAGTGAAAAATTTATAAGCTGCCGAAGGCCAACTAAATTACCAAATGTTCAGTAAAATTTTCATAAATCTCTGACAACTCATGCAACATGTAGCATGCTGAAGTGAAATTCTTTGCAGGTGATTTTACTTTTACAATTCATATTGCTTCTCTTTGCCGTGCAGCACTGCAGAGATAAACGGACGTACGTTTGCATACATGAAATAAATTCCATGCAACATTTTTCTCCATGCTTTGCAGTGTCACCCGCAATTGAATAAATGACAAACTTTGCAACACTTTTGCTGAACTTTTGATAATTTCAGTGATCGTCGAACACCTTTGGCTCATCTTCAAGGGTAAATTGTATGTATCTCATGTAAGCATAAAACCACACATAAGTTGGTACACATTTTAAAATTATGGTGTATCATACCATATTTCACAAATGAACAATAAGCTTTAATGTCCAACGAAATTCTTGATGTGTATTTTAAAGCTCCCTAATCAGTTTTTACATATGTTTGTTTAATACAAGTTTATTTACCTTCTTTGTTGATTAGTTTCCAAAATTAGTCATTTCAAATTAGATTCTTTATAAAAAAGATCACATAATCTAATTTACAATAATTAAATTGTTTGTTATTTCTAATGGTTTGTTATAAATGTGTTCATTAAAGCAATCATAAAATGTGTGTTAATAAATATAAATCAGTTTGGGATTTGAGATTTTGTTCTTTTTAGGCAATCGTTCATTATATCACAAGTTCACTATAACAGTGTTATGTTGTACTTATAAAAATTTAAATGTGGTCTTTAGTATAATTGAATGTATTTAAATAAATATTAAATGTTCAATTTTTGTCTCAATAAAATGCGAACGAATAAAATTATAGGTCATTGTGTATTGAGATAAGTTAGTTTTACCCAAACACAGCTGTAGTAATTTGATATTACTGAACATGTTATTTACTGTGATATGTAGTAGAAATTAGATTGTGACTAGATATAAATTCATTTGTATATATATATATATACATTTTCTGACAGTTTTCAAAAGTTGAGATTTTCAATTTTTTCCACAAAAGTGGATTTTAAAATTACCCTGTATAAAAACACCATTACCTTGTTATAAAAATATTTAAAATTAACATAATTTTTTGCACAAAAGAAAACTAGAAATGAGTCTATAGTTGTTTACAACTTTGCAATTATTTTGATAATACAGTAATTGTTGATTATCAATTTGATTTAAAGGAAGCATGGAGTTTATAAAGAATTTATTTAAATTCTCGACATTCATCAAGTGTCTTGGTAGTGTGGTTGATGCTTTATTTTCAAGTACAATTTGTCTTAGAGATTTCCAAACAGAGCTAATTTAATTTTCTTTAATAAGTTGATTATAATATGCCTTCTTTTCTTTTCTACATTCTTTAGTTACCATATTATGTAATTGTACTGCTTAAAAAATATTAAAAGCTTGATCTCTTATTTCCATAATAAATTTTAGGTTGTTATTAAACCAAGGGATAGCTGGTTTGCTAATTTTTGCGGTTATATAAGGTGCATAACGATTGAAAAGTGATATCAAGTTATTATTAAAGAGTGTAACTTTTGAATCAACATTTTC
>JAHWXV010808593.1:0-15338 GCA_024586415.1 Phrixothrix hirtus
TGGGCGAAGACCTATTAATTTATTAGATTAAATTAGTTCTAAAGTTTGTGCACAAACGAATCAGTAATAATTAGTGAAAAGCAACTCATTAATAACAGAAAAAATTATTTCCAAAAAGGAAATATATAACATTCCTGTCTTCATTAGTAGTTGATATATATTCAAGGTCACCATCACTGCTATTACAAGATTCCTTGACCGACAATTACTGCAACAATTACTAATGCATGCTATACATCTTTTGTAACTGCATATTTTGTGAACGGTACGAGAAACTGGCACACCTTGCCATCACCATTTCTCGGCGTCGCGTCGCCTATTTATTATCAAGACAGATTGTTAATTTAAATAATTAAACAAATATTCCCAAAAAATAGTGATGAAATAACCACGGCGACGTGAATTCCATCACAAATATGTCAAAATTATTTACATACGATAACGTAAAAAAACCTTACTGTACGAGGTGTAATCAGAAAATATAGAGAATGAATTTATTACAAACAGAGTAATAGGTTTACATCCATTGAATTAATCTCCTTCAAAGTACTCTCTTTGGCTAGCGATGCACTTATGCCAACGTTGATTCTGTGATTGGAAGCATTTCCGAAAGGCCCTCTCAATGTCGGGAATGGTGTTAAAACGTTTCCTTTTAGCAGCGTGTTTATTTTTAGGAAGAGCTAGAAGTCTTATGACTCTAAATCTGGAGAGTAAGACGGATGTGGACAGACAGGAACATTTTTTTGACCAAAAACTAGCGGATCAAAAGCGAGGTCTCGCACGGCACGTTGTCGTGATGAAGAAGGAAGCTATTGACCCATTTTTTTTGGTCTGTACAAAATTTGCAGTTCTTCGCCAAGTTCTCGAATAGTCAATCGCCTGTTTGAACAAATCTTTTTTGCCACTTTGTGTTCGTTTTTATCTGTTTTTGACCCAGTTCCGCTTTCAAATCACTCATACCACTTATAAACAGTCTTCAGAGTTACCACATTATCGCCGTACACTAATTTTAACATTTAATGAGCTTCTTTGGCACTTTTTTTCAACTTAAAACAAAACTTAATGTTAATGCGTTGTTCGAAATCCAAGATGCGTGACAGACACAATAAACACAGTCTCATTCTTCCTGCTTTGGAAGCCAACTGGCAAGTTACAACTTGTTGAAACTTGATACTGACTATCTCAAAAATCAAGCTATCGACTTATTACTGTAAGTGGATGTAGCGTCAGCAGCTGCTGCTATAAAAATTCATTCGCCGTATTTTTGATCACACCTCGTATTTCAAACAAATTTTTATTTATTCAGCGTAATCAACCTTCAATTGTATACACTTAGCACAACGCACAATGGTTGAAATTTATAATCTAATTGTGCAAAAATCAGAACAAAACACCAATATGGATTTAAGCTCTATTATTGACTTTAATAACATAATTAACATTAACAGGACCACATTTTCCATGACCGAAATGAAGATTTAGTAAACTACCGTTAATAGTTACATATATTATAAATAAAAATGGAAAAGTATCTAAACATTATATTTTATATTTTTGTAACAAAATTAGAAACAATAAAAGCTGAATAGAACATTCCGAAACAATCCAGAAGATTCCATATAACAAGATAGATGATGTTATCACAAATGACTCACTACCGTAACTGATATGTAAATAAATAAATTCAAGGCTACATCAGCATTATGACTAATTTTATTCCTTACCAATGTAGAATATTCTAGACTTCTTCTTTCTATATAAATAGCAGATTAAATTGCTTTAGTTTTTAGTTTTGCTTAGAATCTTGTAGTGTTAAAAGCTGTTATAAATAAATAGAGTAGTTGTAATTTAGTGAATATAAATAAAGACCTTTAAACAATTAAATAGTTGATTTACCCTAGAACGCTCTAAACGGTCTAGTTATTCACATTCCATGTAAACTAAAATCATCAATAGGAAAGGGCCATAGCAGGAGCCATTTAACATATTTGCTTAATGATTTAATGTTATATAAACGAGCGGCATTTGTACTTTTAGAAATGGAAGAGATAAAAGGGTCTGAAGAGAAGTTTGTATACATTGGAAGCCGTGTTATGTCATACCATTGTGCAGTCACTTTTGTATATTCTGGGAACATTTTTACATCTACAGCATATCCAAAACGAATTGTTTGTGGTAGTAATTGAAACCATTTATTATTTTTTTATCGCTTCTAGTTATGGAAAAAGCTAAAGTGGATTTTTCAAAGAATCGTCTAGCAGTATTTTCATCGTTTGTAGTGCCATATCCAGTTTTTGTTCGTAATTCATTTTGAATGCAGTTTTTCGCTTCTGCTAACTTTCGCCTGTTTTCATCACTACGAACTTGCCACTTGCTCAAGTGGCATTCAAAGCATCTTATCCAGGCGTGCAACGTTGAAAGTTCATATTCATATCTGTTTGCTTCAGAAGATCGTTGTTAAATAAATTTTAGGTGTTACTCCACAAATTCCGCATGTTTGAATAGACGTATTAGTGATCACTCCAAAAGTCGTTAATTTAATGCAAGAACTTATAAGAATTTTATGTTCAGCTATAGAAACTTTGGTATAGAATATGAACTGTATTTGTTTTTCTACATTTTATGTTTCTCGTATGACCAATTCTGGCCACTCATTTTCAAATGCACGTTTAATTGGTGCAGAGGAGCAATACATACCAGAAGTTGGAATCCGTCCTTTTACTTATATTTTCTCTTGAGAAAGTTTGTTTGTAAGTAGAGTGCCCAGAAGTTCCATCACATCCTCACTTAAAAATAATTTGCAAGCCCTCAGAAAGATGATTGATTTGTTGATGTAAAACAGTCTCCTGTATTTTACATAATCTTACGGTATGGTTAACTAGGGTTTGCAGTGGTACTTCTGCGGATGTCTTAGTAAGTGATATGAGTCCAAACTCGGATGGCAGCCTTTTTTCGTTTTTAATATTTTGTCAAATGACGGATGTGTATCTGCATGACGCTTTTTGGCCCTAGATTTCATTAAAATATAGGCATGTTTTGCAAAATGCCCATCAATAGATAACGCAAGTGCTTGGGGATTTGCATAAGTTTTTGGCTTTAGTTCCTCGCTTCGGCGAAGTTTCGTCGACCTCGTGTACTATACTTGCTGCATCTCTTTGTCTAGCTAATCGTAAATTTGTATGGTTTGCGAATGTCAATTCTTTTTTAGAACGTTTCTGCAATATCGGTAGAATCTTTCGCTTCTTTAACGATGACGACAATCCTTTGAATTCCTTTGGTGGCCCGCCCAACGCGCAGGTAGATGGTCCCGGTACTAGTTCAGTAGATTGATGTTGAAGGAAAAAGGGAATATGTTCATCTATCCATCTAGATTCACGCGATAAAAATATTTTTTGCGACCGTTTACATTATGCCCATTTTTTAGATATTCTACTATTGAAATTTCTAATTTGTTACTATATACTGTATATACTGTATTAGTTTGCACTTTCTTCAGTTAATTTTAATTTAAATTCAAACTAAAATTTGAATGCGAACATTTAAGCATATAAATATTTTTTGTCTAATAAAATACAAAAGAATTTCAATTTTAAATAAAAAAGACGACCAAACTATACATCAATACTACTTCAATTATATTAATATCAGAACGTAACTAACAATATACGAGGGCTGTTTAACGGAAGTGTAACATTTCCATAAAATACAGGTTTAGCGTACATTTTTTTATTATTTTTTAATATAGTTCCTTTGAGTGCTACACATTTAGCCGAATGATTTTCGAATTTCTTCAAGCCATATGAAAAATATTCTTTTGGCAATTCGTCAAAATAGGCCTCTGTTGCAGCAATCATCTCTACATTTGATGTGAATTTTTTTCTTGCGAGTGATTTTTTCAAGTTCAGAAACAAAAAGAAGTCGCTTAGGCCCAGATCTGGTGAGCATGGGGGATGAAGAAGCACCTCGCAATGTAATTATACCAATTTAGCACACTCAATTGCGGATGAATGAGACTAGGCCTTGTCATGACGAAGGAGCACCTACTCACGTGCCAAATGTGGGCAGCTTTTCTTCAAGTTGACATCAAAATGGGTCAATAACTAGGCATAATATCGATTAGTTATTGTTTTTTCCCTTTCCAAATATGGATTATACCTTCGCAATCTCAAAAAATAGTCGCTATGACTTTATTAGTCGAGTGGCTAATTTTAGCCTTCTTTGGTGCAGTTTCGCTTGGTGAAATTCACTAGTTTGACTAGTCTGTAGAGTATGGAAGTAGATCCAGGTTTCGTCAGCAGTCCATATCAATAATATTAATTTAAAAGTTGAGCACGAATTCTCATTTGGTCCACTATGAGTAATCGCAGCATTCATCTTGCCGAAACTTTTTTCATATGCAAATGTTTATTCAAAATATTGTGTACCCGCTCGATTGAGATACCTACAGCATCAACTATCTCGCGCCCTTTCAATCGTCAATCAGCCATTACCATATCATGAATTTTTTCAGGGGTTTCTTTAGTAGTGACCGTTTGCAAGAATTCGGAGCTATACCACCATCAGTGCTCATAAAGCCAGTTTTAAATGAATTAAATTACTTGGAAATCATTCCGTGCGATGGAGAAGATTCGCCGTAATATTTCGGTAACATTTCCTTAGTTTTTTCACCATTTTTGCACGTAAAAATTAATATAGAATATTAAATTAAGTACTCGTCTTCATCCAAATAAAAGAATATTAAAATATTTTGACAATTGTTTCGATTTAATAACTTTTAAGAAAAAGTAATACCGTCATCAGAAAACAACAAACTATAAAACTAATCCATTAAACAAATAGATAATAAGAACATAATAAAACTCGTAAATTAACAATAACTATAAATTGAAATGAAATAGTCAATTTTGGAAACATTTATCAAAATATTTTAATATTCTTTTATTTGGATGAAAATGAGTACTTAATTTAATATTCTATATGGATACGCCCAATTTTACGTTATACTATCTAAAAATTAATATTTAAATAAAACATGAAATTCACGTTTTTCCATATTTACAAAATGACACAATCTTGGTTGATTTCTATGACTGTTAATTATATGCAATTTCACAGATTGTCATGAAATTTGGAGTTTAAGCCTCAAAAAGGATATATTATATGCAAATGTTTTTGTTTTACTAATATCAGTACCATCTAGCGAAAAGTCATGCTTCCGTCAAACAGCCTTCGCGTAAACAACGACACTCATCTGTAGAAAATATATCCATAAAAGAACGCTAAAAATACTCAACAATTTTGATATTAGTATGATTATTTAACCACACAAAGCAATAGCAACTTTGGTAACAAATATTTCTGTCATAAAACTTACTCTTTCCTAACTCCCCTTACTTATCGTAAGATCTTGGAAAATTTACTTCATTATCAGAGTAATCCTACATTAATTAAAAATCTCAGTTATTCTAATTCCTAATTTGACTTTTAATTGATTTATACCTTTTAACATTTTTATTTTAAATACTTTTTGAATATTCTTGTGGGTGTCAATAAACAGTTATTTTTATATCACTACGTATTTATATTTATTCGCGTTAGACTGGGGTGTCTAATCCAAACAGGTGCAGTTAAAACCACTTTAAGATTATTACATGTACAAAGGGAAGTACTTCCTTTGATTAAAATCAAAATGGTGTTCGTCTTTTACGTCCATTCTTCCGTGCTTAACTTCGACAGTCCAATTTTTTATAGTTACGTATGAAAATCAAAGTTCCTTCAATGTATTTACTATCCAATCCTTTCAAAATCACGTACTTAATCACCGATGGACCCAATTTTATCAAAGTTGAGATTGCTGTATGAGATGTTTTTTTTTAAATTCGCAACGTAGAATCGGCTAAAGTTTTTATCGCCAAAATTAGTCATGGTAATCGTTTTCGGTCTTTCTTAAAGAAAAGTTTCAAGCACAACTATTTATCAGTTCTCTGTCATACATTTACAGTGTGGGTTTCGGCAATAGGATGCGGATAATGAAATAAAGATTCCATAACTGCATACTTTGGTTACAATATAGTCGCTACGCACGAATTTTAAGAACACGCGAATAAAAACTATTATCACGACATCTCTGGGTTCGTAGATAGCAATAATTCGAGTCGTAACAATATCTATATACCTTGACTATCTGTAGCTAATTGGCCACATTTGATCTTTGATCAGTCGTTTGTGTTTTATTTATTTATGGTTACCCATTCAATTAGATTCGAATAGTGTTTTTAAACATTTATTTTCGAAGCATTAAAATTTCTATTGTGTGCAATATCTATTTACATATTTAGGTCTAAGGTTATATAAGACATGCATCTAATATAACGTTATTCTATTCTATTCTTCGTGTTCTTTGTGTTACTTGAAGAATTGTGGATTTTAGCGCTACGCTAATCTTGTATTAATTATATGGGATTTCAATGTGTCAAACAATTTTTAGATGCTCGTGGAAGAATCAGTATCATATCGGCTTCGACTAGAATTGTCCTTAAACCGTTATAATATTTTTGGGATCTGTGTCTGCGTTTATTTATATTTTTCTTGAATGAGTGTCCATAGAAACATATAAAATAAATCCATAGAATCCCAGCAGTTGTAGACAAACACATCTTACTTCGGATAAGAGGTCCTGTAAGTTCTATGAAAATTGTACATGAGGAACGCCGAGCCGTTATAACATCGGAAAAGTTTTTGAGCGAGCATCGCCAAAGAGCTTTTGAATTCTATTATTATTAGCTATTTATAATAATTTTGTATATTTAGAATTTGAATCTTAGAATAATGTAATAAATTCGAAGTGCGTCACACAATGAATTAATAAAAAGTCTCATTCCGTAAACCACAATATTTACATATACAGGGTAGCTTCAAATTAGTGCCTCAGACTTTAACTGTATATACTGGAATAGTCCTAAATTAAGAAAAAATATCATTAAAATTAATAAATATGTGAGGATTTCTGGAGTAGTATAACTTGTAGCTATAAAACCACGAATAAGCAATAGAAACATGACGCACCTTCATACCCTTCAAGTTTCGAATGATCGTGGAGTTATTTGCCCAGATTAAAACGTACATAATCGGGAATGTTTATGTTCACCTTTAGTTGTGCTAGGTTTGCATACGTTCAATGTTATATTGTTCTCGGGATGTTCTTTTACCTTATTGAACGCTATTGAACTTCGATATTATAGTTTATTAGTTTTATTTCCGTATTTCTTGTCCTTTGTTCCTTGTGAATTTATAACTCTTGCATACACCGAGGAAAATTAGCTCAAAAGCAATTCGCGAAAATCTCACCAAACGCCACAATCCTTATGTTGTAGGGTACAGGCATTTATTAATTGATACTAGCGGTGAACGGTTTGAACAAGTCGATTAAAGGTAAGCTATAACTTTTCTAGATCTTATACAGTAAAAACTTCACTCGTTTGAAATTCGCCATAACCCGGAATACTTTTGAAAAAGTATTTTAAGGCAAAATAAGAAAAATAAAAATACCGACTTAGGTTTCATTAAATTTCATTTAATTTTACGAGAACATCGTATTAGATATGCCATGACTAAATGACATTTAAAATTATAATCAACGCAGGTAACGAAAATTATAGTAGTTACTAGTCTTCCATGATAACAAATGAACAACTCATTTATTGTTATTTCATACTAATTAAATGTTGTTAAATAAAGTTAAATGTTTAAAATTTGGTAGAAATAAGGCGATTGTAGAAAAAAACTTGCGTGTAAGTCGATCGCAAAGTGACATTGTCACCTTTGACAGGTATCTCTAGCAACAATGTGGCCCTTTGCCCTCTTAGTACACAAATAACTACTTAGGGATTTTTCTAAAGAAACTTTTAATTTTAAAAATTATGCTTTCACCCATTCAAGTACTTTTACCATCGTTGTAAATGTAAAAAAGTAGCCTTTTTCAATGCTTGAAAGAAGGTTATTGTTTAAAAAACTGCAATCAACCATCCAAGTATTTACCAAGTCCAACCTTGTCTACTTTTTGTGATAGTTGTAAAAGTAAGTGAAAATGCATTAGTCACATATGAACTTAACTTCGATTCAGGGCAGTTGTATGAAGTGAGCTCCATTCGCTTTAACTCTCAATTTTTACTTTCTCTTACCTAAATGAAATATAGTAGAGAGAAAGTTATGTTTTAGGTCAAAACTTTTCGATGTCTAGTTTTTAGCGGAAATACATGTTTTCAGATCCCCAAAGTCCGAAAAATGTGTTTTTAGGAATTACTCTGTGCGTGGTCAATATATCACGAAAACGTCGTAGAAAAGTAAAATTTTAAATTTAAGTTTATTACCTTCACGACACGCCTTTCGTTAAAATCGAATGACCGAAAATGCCACTCTATTTGCTATTCTCTTGAAAAAGATCCTAATCATTTTGTTAAACTTGCCTCGTTTCTTATTCATATGATGCTATTTTATGGGACTAATCGGTTTATATGGAAAAATGCGTTGAAGCGAGTTATCGAGGAAAATCTCTGGAGTTAACTAGCGTTTCGCGTGTCCAGGATCACCGTTCTAATTATAGTTCCCAAAATAATTGTAAATAATATTTTAATCATTTGTTAACATCATTTGTATATCTATAATAAATAAGAGAAAGTCGTGTGTTGGTTCACACTAGATTTTTGAAATTGTATTAACTTTAGTGCCCCTGTATTCAATGTTGAGCAGTAAATTATCAAGGTCCCTCGTAAAAAAATTTCTAGGTGATCTATTTCTAAAATTATTTACAAAAACTAGGAAAAATTTAATTTCAAACTTATAAATGGCCGTGTCTTCACTCGTGTGGTAACAATTAATAAATAACAAATTTTACTTTATGAAATATTAAGATGTATTTCTCAATAACTACCAATATTATCGTGTTTTCACTACGGAGTATATTCAATATTCCATCTGTACCAACTTATTACCTACATTCTTCTAATTTGTTGTTATCAGCAATGGATTGTCTGTTTGTCCTTTTCATTGTTATCATTATCATCATTGTCTAAATTGATTTGTAACGATTCTACAGCAATATATATTAAATGTTCCTTTTCCTTAGGTATACATTTCTTTTAATTTTTTAGTATGCTCAACACAATAAGCTCAAACGCCCTTTGGTACATCTTACAAGATTGATTTGCAAAGTTCCAAAAATTCCGTATTTTAAAAATTTAATCGGATTAAATTTAGCCTAAGTCACAGAAAGCCATAGAAATTTCACATTATCTCATGCACATATTTTGCAATTTTATCGAGAAAATATTGTTTCTAAAAATGATAATTGCGACTTCGATATTTCCAAAAGCAAAGGTTTCGTTAATTGGTCAAAATCTGTAATTCATTCTGGAAAATGCACTAAATAGTGTTTTCTACATGCGATGGTGAAATTGCGAAATTGAGGATTTGTATAACAAGGTGCTTCATTAAAACAATTACTGCTTTGTCGAGGAGTACGGCTAAAGCCGGTTTAAATCATTCTTCATAATGTCGCTTGTTCATTTCACCATAGTAATCGGCTGATTTTTTCCCAATAAATCATTTCGTACAATCTGATAAAAATCCTTTTCATTAGCAATATCTAATATGACTACCATTTGCCCTACCCTATAAGAACATTTAATTCCGATTTTTGAATGTTTCTCCTATATGTAGTTGGAAACGCACCATTATTGGTCTATATAAGGTTTTTTTCAGCCCGCTTCTGTAAGTCGTTTACTGAAGTATAAATATTTTGCTCTTGAAGTTGCTATATTATTCCGCACTATAAATATCTATTTATATCAGTTGCAAGCTAAGTATCACGAAAAATTTTGCTTAGAATAATGACTTTTTTAAAACAATCAATATAATCTCCAAAACGATAAACAAAAAAACTGAAAGTTGTACAATCCAATAATAGTTAGTTATTTGATAAACGTAACACTTTCTTAAAAATTGAGTAGCTGTTTTTGAATTATGAGTCATCAAAATGTTATGACAGATATTTTAATTCTGTTAGAATTGTAGCAATTTATGTATTCATTAGTATGAGTTGGGCGTAACTGTACATAATCTTACAACGATATATAGCGTTTTGGTTGAATTACAGTTTTGTTATCAAAAGTTTAATTTTTGCAATAAAAATTATTTTGATTAGGTAATTTATGATTATAATGTTTAGTATTTGTTGTAGTTGTTATAATTTATCTCTTTGTATTCAAGAGATCGTGTGGTAAAAAAGTCAAGTATTGACGGAGGAAGAGTTTCAATTTTTTATCGAGCATCTTGGCGAAATTTGAGGGATCCCGATTATAGCAATACTATAGGCAAATTTTTGCCTTAACCACTTTAGTATATATCCTAGATAATTGTTTCATTCCAGCTGCAATACAATTTTTGACAGCATGCAGGTTTGTGGGAAAAGTTGTCATAAATACAACTTCTTTAATATACCCCTAAAGCAAAATGCCGTATAGCATGAGATCTGGTCACCTACAAAGCCAGCTGGAGCAATAAATCATTGGTTTTCTGCGACCCATCCAACGCCTAAGAAGCTTTTAATTAAGAAATTGGTGAACACACAAATACTAGCGAGTCAGGGAGTTCGATTTTACTGCAATTTTCATCAATTTGAAAAATTTGCAATTTTCGATATATCGGCTACTCAAGTAAATGAAAATGTTCTGTGAGTAACGAGATAAAAAAGGATTTAGAGTGCAATTTTTCTATACTTATTTGACAATAGTAAAATGTAATAAGTAATGAATAAATTAGCATTCCCCAAAATTCACACTAAATACTCCGATAAACTAAATAGTTTGCCGAAACATAAATTCTAATTACTGATTGAAGCTTCTAAAATATCTGATATTCATGCACCGAATTTGACAGCGATAAGGAGGTAAATTATATACTTTCCAATGAAATTATCGCATAGACTTCCTTACATTATAAGTGTATTTGAGAACACGAAAGCTTAAATTTTTTACTGGTTGGCTCATGTGTGAGACAAATACTTTTTTGTGAATACCTCACTAGCACAATGAAATTGAAACATTTGAGTTCACTATAATTTCACAAATGTGCCAGTCGAGATTTATTTATTACTCAGTACTTACACCATTAGTAGGAATTAAAATTACCTCATAGCCGAAGGCCAGCTACTTCGATATATTTTACTTTAGATCAACACGAAAACATTGACGAACGGGACTGTTTGTAAGTTTACATAATCTTGGTAACACAAAGGAGTTGTATTCTTTGAAGCCATTACTAAATTAGTGAATGGGTGATTGCTACATGATTGAATCTCTAAGCTTTTTTTAATGTATAGTTTTCTCAATTATTTTTTAAAAACGATACCCAAAATTATAAGACTTGTTGAAAGTATTCATATAAAAGGTGTACAACTTTGCTTCCGCCATTTTTTTCGAAATTCGAGGATTTATTGTAAAAAACTGATTATAAATTTACGATTCAAAATATCGTCCATCGCTGGCCACTACTTTCTCCCATCCTTCGGGCAGGGTACAAATCCCTCGTCGAAAAAACGCCCATCTCTTGAGGCGATCCACGTATCGATCCAATTTTTGACTTCTTCATAAGAACGTAAGTGCTGGTTAGTCAGTCCATGTGCTATTGATCGAAACAAATGATAGTCAGAGGGAAATGTCTGGAAAATACGGCAAGTGGGACAGAACTTCTCATTTCAACGTTTCCAAATATGTTTTAATCGATTTTGCAACATAGGGTCGAGCATTATCATGCTGTAAAATCACTTTATCGCGTCTCTCGTTGAATTACGGCCGTTTAGTTGCTTTTTAGCAGCTCATAATATACTACGCCGAGCTGGTCCCGCAAAATATAGAGCCTGACCTTCGAAATATGAATATTCGGTATGGCCGTAGACGTGCAAGCATGGCCGAAAAGTCCCGATGTTTTCTGTGCTTGGGGTTATTGTAATGAACCCATTTTTCGTCCCCACTAGCAATGCGATACAAAAATCCCTTCCGACTTTCCGTTTCAAGCAAATATTCACAAGCAAACAAACGCCGTTCAACATCTCTCGGCTTCAAGTCGTACGACACCCAATTTCCTTGTTTCTGAATCATTCCCATAGCTTTCAGGTGTTGTGCAATGTCTTGGTGAGTCACTCCCAATCATTCTTCCAATTTTTGTTACGTTGGACAAGAGCCTTCATGGAGTAATGCCTCCAGTTCTTCAACTTTGAAAACCTTCTCTTGAAGTGTTGAAATCACCCACAGCACGTTCTTGCACTAATAGCGGTCTCGCCATGAGTATTCGAGAGCATTCGATGAGCCTCAGCCGCTGATTTCTTCATAATGAAGCAGAAAATTAAAACCTCCCGTGAATGACGAGAATTTGGCTTGTAAACTGACATTTCAATCGAGAATAACTTTACGATGCGGATACAAATCAAACTAATGTTTCGATGAGGTTATGTTGACAAATACCCAAGTTTATCGTATGACGTCACTATCTGTTTATTTCCACCACCACTAACCACTAAAGCCATCTATTGGAAAACAGCGGAAGCAAATTTGTACACTTTTACAATTTGGATCTCTAGCGTAATTCATAAATTATACCTCATTACTACCTTTAGGAGTAACACGACACTCGATATAATAATGTTTATTTGAACCTAAATTTCTAAAACAGCAGGTTATACATACGAGATGTTATTATAAGCCAGAATTTAAAAACATATTTCAAAATACTGTAGAATTATTTAAATATGAAATATTATTTTTGTAAAGTCTCTTTAAATCATTTTTATAATGAAATAATTTAAAAGGTAAGCCTTAATTATGCCGAGCAATGTGATAAACTTATATTAAATACAGAATCTGAAATAAATGAACTAAAAGTGTGAAATGTATATATACCGGGTGTTCCTAATCAATTTAAAATTAAATTTTAAGTTTTACATTTATAAAATGGCATTTTTCTGTATTTAATATCTCAAAAATTCTTCCAAAAAGTGTGTATCTATTCTACTTTGGTCTAGTATTCAGTAAAGATAACGCATAAGTCAACGTTCGATATCTCAGCGAAGTACTGGATTTCCTTTGAACGAATAGTTTTCCTAAGACACTGAAATTAACGGTACATTTTGTTGATTATGTAAAACTGTGTAAAAATCATGTTGAAACGTTCCAACTATTTATTTATTACCTGTTATACCAAGAAATGACTGTGTTTGGTATTTTTTGGTTTATTCGTTAATGGACTTACCTCAAAATGTTCTACTCTACAAATGGTTCCAGAGAATTTCATTTAATTTTTAAAGTATGTAAATAGTTTCAACTGCAGTTCTCCCTAAGCTAAACAAAATTTTACAAACACTTTTTAGCCCCGGTATCAATGTGATCTTTGGTACGTTAAAAGTCGTTACTGGAAGCTGTATTATCCTTAGGTTCGTCTAAATTTTGACCATAGCACTTGAGCAAGCTGAGGGAATTTCCGCATCCTGAAGGCTTAGCCAAAACAAAATAATAGTTTAACGATTGATGGCAAATTTCGGGATTTTGTTTCAGAATTAAGCCTGTAATACTGACAAATATTTTAAACATCAGAAAATGTTGCGGAGATGGTGCCAGTATGTAATAAAAACTTAACAGGATAGAAAATAAGCATAAATCATTGCTCAATAGGAAGTTTAGTATATATTTAATTTGTCATTTTGGATACAGTTTTATATTTTACATATTCTCTCTAAATGGTTTTTGTCTTCCAAAAAACGAACTGCGCAGAATCATTTACCGATAATGCTGGCTTTGTGTGTTTAAATAAATGTGCTCTTGACTGATGATAGATACAGAAATGTAAATGAAATATTACATATATTTATAAATTAACCAGGTACTAGGAACAACGTTACATAACTTTTTTACTTACGTAACAAAAATGAATTTGATTTGCAGGTAATTAAGGAATATATACTTAGGAGTATTTTTTAATAAATTGCTGTGTTCTTTCTTGAACGAAGTTTATTTAAAATTTAAATATCTTATGATGAAAATTTGATGCCCAAAATTTTTTCATCGTAAAATTTGTAAAGCTAATTTCTGTATCATTTACTATAGTAAATTTAATCAGTAAAGAAATTTTCTTTGCTTTGATTATTTTTCTCGCGGAAGATGGCCTAAGATGTAATTAGTAAAGTAAGGCATTAATATTTAATATTTTCCTTTCATAATTAAATATTTTCTTAGTTTCATAAAGTATTAAGAATATTTTTAACGGTATCTAAATTAGGATATTCCAAATATTTTTTGATTTTAACAAGAACTACATATTTCTAAAAAATTGATTACAATTAGCTTTTGTTTCTAACTGTTGATATCACTGACTTTTTCAGTGACAATCTCCCAATTTTTGTCACATGTGTGAAACATCCCCGTTGTTTAAGCGGTGATATAAAAATGTTGATATATTTCATGAGAAAATTATTGAGAAGTAATATAATGCTAAAGAACACAAACGATACTCATCATCCAAATTAAATAAAACACAACCTAATCTTATAAATTATTTGTTCTGTTAATATTATAATAATTATTTTTTGCTATACCTTTAAATAATTCAGCTTATTATTTAAATACAAGTTGATTAACAAAGTATAGTTACAAACTGTAATGATACAGCCAAATATTAACGATGCTACTGTTAATAATACCCGGGGTATAACAAAAAACGGGAGTTGCCACAACTTGACATTTATGAGAAATGATAGAAGGCAATTCCTTATTTGTGCTGAGAACAGAGGATAATAGGCGATATTTAAATTTCACAGTGCAGTTAAATAAGAGAAAAGTTTACTAAATTCTACTAACAATGCAATATTAATTAAATTAGTAACAATTGTTATTTAAAGAAGCTGTAATAAACGTCCACTATTTCGTATCTTAAAATGACAAGAGATATTCAAAGTAATTATAAAATAAACTTCAAAATATAATTGAATGCAAAATTAGGAATACTAAAATAAGCAATATCAAAAGATGGTATTTAACTTTTATTCAACACACGCACGCGGAGGCACGCGAAAGCAAGCGGACGCACGCGTACGCATACGGACGCACTCGGACGGATGCGAACGCACACGGATGCACACGGACGCACACAAGAATAATTGTAAAACAAAATTAAATATAATTAACGATATCGTCAGAACACAGATATAAAATCCAGCGTTAACGGGGCTGCAAAACTCTAACAACTTGCTTAAACGTCTTCTAACAATACTCTGTTAACATCCCCCCCCCCCC
>JAHWXV010808662.1:0-12353 GCA_024586415.1 Phrixothrix hirtus
TACAAAGGCCAGTGAGAAGCTTCTGTCTGTAAAGAATTTATCTAAGCCGCGTGCCACACTTGAACCCTTGGATAGCGATTTATCCGTTGAGAAAAAGAATAAAGCCAATAAATCCAACGATATGCCGACATATTTGAAAGGAAGAACAAACGTTATGGCACCCAAAATAAATACAGCAGATGCCTAACCAATCCGTCAAAGACCTAGTAGGCTACCTTTATCCAAAAGAGCGGAGGCTGGAAATATAACCAAGGACATAGCCTGCGAAGTGATGACAGAGCCATCCAGCAGTCCTTGGGCGTCGCCAGTTATACTTGTTAAGAAGAAGGATGGTAGCACTAGATTCTGTGTAGATTACCATCGCTTAAATAATGTGACCAAAAAGAACAGCTACTCTCTAGACACACTTTCCGGCTCCAAATGGTTTTCGACCTTAGACATGAAAAGCAGATGCTAGCAAGTCGGTATAGAGGCTAAACATCGGCAAAAGACAGCTTCCTACACTAAATCTGGGCTCTAGCAGTTTACAGTCATGTTTCTTCACTTGTGCGATGCACCAGCATTGAAAGGCTAACGGAATCGATACTGAGAAGGGTGTTTCGATAAATGTGTCCAGTCCACTTGAACGATGTCATATATATCGGAATGTTCTTTACTCAACACTTGAAAAAGATTGAATAGGTGTTTGAAGGACTGCGAAGTGTGCACGTGTAGCTTACTCCAAAAAATGCAACTTGTTTCAAAATAGAGTAAAATACTTGGGCCATGTAGTTCCTGAGAAAGGTGTGGCAGCTCACCCAGAGAATATCATTCTGTACGAGAATGGCCACTAACCGAGCGATAAACATAAATTACGAAGGCTCTTGCACTTACAATTGTCGATTTATACGTGGATTTGTAGATATCGTAAAAGCCTTTACAAAACTTACTGAAGACCAACCGTATTTATTGAATAATAGTGCCAGGAGTCATTTAACACACTTCAACGAACATTGGTAACTGAACTCTTATTCAGTTAATCTAGAATGGAGGAGATATTTGTCTTAGGCCTATTTTACATCAGTCTTTTTTGATCTAAAATGAGTCTAAATATAAGTCACGGGAAAAAATTTCTTGGTATGAAACAGCTAATTGCATTTAACTTTCACTCTATTTTCAGTCTAAAAAATAGCCGCTTTGAGCTTGGAGCAAGTTTTTGACTTGACATACGCATTTGCGGTATATTTCAGTACTGCGAACATCACAATGGCAATAAATAAACATAACCTAATTTGATATTAGTATATTCGTTTTTTAAGAGATTCTAAATCATTTTTTATAAATGACCACATGAAGATTATCTCTTCGGAGTAGCCAATCCCAACTCCAAATCCGTTTTGGTTCCAGTTTGCAATAAAGTGTGTACGTTTATTTAATGCGCCATAACAGCTTTAATTTTTTCAATTTTGAATATTTTGATTTTGTCAACAAACTCATTATGCACGAAATAATTACTGAAGTACCTTTATTATATTTTCTAGTCTCACCTAACCTGTCCAACAATTTTTTTCTCGAAAGCTGGCAATAACAACTGTGCGAAATACGTACAATCATTTATTACCTTATTTGAGCAAACGTAAGAATAGTTTTTTCAAAAATTGCTGGAAATAGGCTAGCCTTATTTGGACCAAAGAAAGACTAATGTAAAACAAGCTTTAGACACAAATCCTAACTACGTCTCCATCGATGAAATGCTATCGCAAATGCAAGATGGAAAAGAAAGGGTAATTGGGTATTTTGGCAAAGCATTGTCCAAACGTGGAAGAACTATTGTGTTACGCGTAAAGAATTACTAGTGATGATAAAGGCCGTTGAACAATATTTGGATACCTTTATGGAGAAAATCTCTTACCAAAATCTGAGCACGTAACGTTGGAATGACTACTATAGGCCAAAGGCTAGACAGCCAGATGGATTGAACGGCTGCAAGGGCGAGTGTGATATTGAACACCGTTCCGAAAGAAATCATCGAAACACTCACGCTTATTAAGATGGCTTTGCCCAGAATATTATATACATTGAACTTGCTTGAAGTTAAAAGTTGAAGAACTTCTTCCCAATGGTACTACTGTAAATAACTATGACTGGAAACCAGATAATGTCAAATTCAAGAAAGTAAACCAGACCTAGAGTTGTTAAACTAAAACAATGAAGACTAAAGACTAGGTTGGAGGGGGCTGGGGAGTGACCCCTTTTAGTACAAATGGGATTCCTTACAGTTTCAAGGCGGCCTTTTGGAGAGAACCCTGTAAAATGATAATGGAAATGAAAAACAAATTCAGCTGATAGTTCCAAAAAGAAGAACCGGAGTTCTCGCGGAAACTGGATGATGGTCCACCAGGAGGGCTTATGGTAGTCCACAAAATTCTGGAAATGGTCCGTAAACGATTTTTTTCGATAAACTACAGGGATGATGTTAAGGCGTGGTACCAAAAATGTGTAATGTACTAGTCTGGGAACGATCCATTGGGGAGTTGAAAGGCGTCAATGCAGGTGGCCAACTTCAAAGAGCAGCAATTGATACGGTTAGTCAATTTCCAAAAACCATAGCAGGGAAGAACTACATCCTATTTTCAATGGACTGTTTTAGTAATTTGTCCGAAGCATATGCTCTATCAAATCAAGAGGCAGTTACAATAGCCGCAGTTTGGTAAAATAACTGCTTAATCGTTTTAGAATTCTGGTGGAACTACATTCAAGCCTAGGAACAAATTTTGATTCAGCCTTATTCAAAGTTTCCGACAGCTGTTGAAAATACGTAAGACCAGAGTGACTGCTCTTCAAACATAGTCAGACGAAAAGGTGGAACTCATCAATTGAACAATGGGAAAGTATTTGTCAAAAGTTATCTCAGACCATTAAAATAATTGGGACCAATGTTTACATCTGTTCTTGATGACATATGGGTCAGCTGTAAACGAGACGATAGGAGAGACTCTAGCTAAAATGTTGCTTGGTAATGAAATTAGGCTACCTCATGATTTGGAGTTTGGTAGAAAGCCTGGAGAGCAGGAGGTTGATGGAAATGCATATTCTGAAGGTTGGCAAAAGAAACTAAACCCAATTCATGCAATATTTCGCAATAACATCCAAATTTCCAGTGGCGGAATGCAGTTGCAGTATGGTATAAGTTTCAAAAAGGAGGGTTTCAACTCAATCATCTAGTTTGGTTGTGCCAGCCCCAACGACGACTGTCTTAAACCTATTCGGCTGGGGATGCCATTTCAGACCTTGGGAGATTGACAACTCCGGTAACTCATAAATTAATTAACTCAGGGGTTGCCCAAGATGTAGCTTAGCCAACTTGTCAGATGCGAGCTGTGTGCGCAAATATTTTAAAGATTGAAATTAAATAAAAGTTTAATAAGCAGTACATCTGATAAATTGACTACCTTAACAGTTGATGATTTCTAAATTGTTTAAGAAAAAAGCTTTGTATTAACACATTAATAAAAGAACTCAATTAGATAAATCGTTCAATCAAACTTAATAAAAATATCACAGTTAAATGAGTCCTAAGCCATTTTAAAATATTAGCAGTTAAAAGTAATTAAAATTTTATGTAATAGAAGTTAAAATATTTGAATTTAAATTAACGAAAATTTGAAATGTTACTATATATATAACGGATAGCTGGCTTCAGTTGGAACAGTGGAATCTGCTATAGTTCAACGCCAAGAACGAAACCTTCTGAAGTTTCCGGCAAATAGATTCGCGAGCTGGAAATTCAAATTTAAAATTAGTGAAATAATTCACTGGCAAAGGGTCCTCTACTAAAAGTGGACGCTTTACGGTAAATTATATCTAATGTGACCTGAGTACAGACTTAATAACAAATTAAATTACATAAGATCCTGAAGCGAACTTAGTAATATGATGATAAATTTAAGGTAATTCAAATAAATACGAACAGAGAGGTTTGTTTAGTCAATATATTGAAGTTAAGTCGAAAGAATTTCTTTAAGAAAACAGTAAAACCAATTTAGGAAATAAACCAAATTTTGATAATAATTGTAATTTAAGGTCCTACTTAAAATTAGGCAGCGGTCGTATGTGTTTTTGCGGAGCGATAAGTCTTAATTTACATCAATTATTGGATTTGTGGTTAAATGTTAAGCGAGAAGAACGTATCATAGAGATCTCTTTGCATAAATTGGACAACACCAAGAACAGATGTTATTTAGAAATCCTGACGACCTTCAAATAAATAAGCAACGTGCAACATGCTATCTTTAAATATTTTTGCAGGTTGCTGCATAGTAAATTAATTTAAATTTTAACTCACCAATCCATAGGCAAATAAACAAACACACACAAGCAACCCAATTCAACCGTTTACACTATCTTTCCCCCCAACCTCTTAGGACTGCTGGTTCTTCAGAAAATATAAAAAAAGTAATTTTGTCCATAATTATCCAAAAAGGAATTTTATTCTAAGAATCAGCCTGACTCAAAATCCGTCAGCATGCGGCATTCAAAATAAATTAAATACATAAGATAAGAGAATTTAGAACGCAATGCCAAATGCTCGCACGTTGAGAGTTCAAGACAGACTATCGTTCACGGTGCTTACACCTGGAACCGCTCTACTATCTTTCACACTACAGGGACGGACTCAATTGAAGTTCAACAAATCCATTACGTATTCCGGCAATTTGTAGTTCTATATACTAAATACTAAATTTTATACTGTAATCAAATAAAAGTTGTCTATTTTAAATTGGATTAAAATACAATGCTATAATTGAATCTTTCTAAAAAGGAAATTTATTCATTTAATGGTTCATGTATCGTTTGCAATTGCCAAAAATTGTTATTATAATTATTATAACAAGGAACGTGTTACACGTTACAATCTTCCAAATTGCAAGCATGCTGGGAAGGTTTGTAGAAAGTGATAAAAGGGATCAATCAACGACGAAGTTTATCAAATAATTAAATTGTCTAGAGGAACACTCAATATATTTCATATGAATTGCATACCCCTATAACCTTTTATTCTTGGAGGGAGAAATATGTTCTATTAGAAAAATCAGAGGTCAAGCACAGCAAACGGACGTTTACCGCATTTGTGTCAACCTATTCACCACCCCAAAAAGCTAGATTTGGTGTTACTATTGAGGAATACAGGAATCTGTTCGCTGTGCTAAATGGGTACCCCTTGGCTCTTGTGTCGCTAGGGACGCCAGAATGTCCAGTGGCATTACAGTTTAAAATGAAGTATGGTGGCATAGAAGAGATAGCGCAGCAACAGCCATAAATTGGAAAGGTATGTCATCTATTACGCCATCACTGCCAAGGTACGCGAAGTACTTGCTATCTTGCGACGATAGCATTATCCCATCAAAAGCCACGTTATTAAGATCTGTGGAAGGCATTATAGGATCAAGGAAAAGAAATTTGTGCCAATGCCGGCTGAAACTTGATCATACCAGAGCTTGGGTGCGTTTTAGCCCACATTAACTAGCGCGTAGTACGTAAGTTGTTGGAAGTAGCGTTTTGAGGCACTGGTACAAAGATCCTGGTGGATAGTTGAAATCCAACGACGAAATTTGTGGACTAACATGCATTTAGGAAATGGGCTGCAAGCATGAATCGCAGTGTAGGTCCAGACATTCATAAACAAAGGTAGAATAAACGCAAGAACAAAGTTCAAGGTCACTGTTAAGTGGCGTAACAGTCTTAAAGAAGGCGTAGTGTAATACAATTGGAGATAGTAATTTTATGGAACATTATAAAAATTTTATTCGAACTAAGAGAAATGGTGTACTCATGAATGACTCATTCATGCAACTAATATCTAAATAAATCCGAGGGCACAAAAATGAGTCACGGCATTGAAATTTATTACATCAGAATTATGACTAATTTTATTGATTACTATTCCAGAGTTTCCCTAAACTCTCCTGTCTATGCAAATAACATAGTTTTAGTTTTGCTTAGAATCTCCTCTTGATAAGTAAATAAATAGAAATACAAACGTTTATTACCATTGTTCTGCAAAATAAATACTTAAATAAATACATGTAATTTATTGGATATAAGTAAAAACGGCGTTAAGATTTGGAAAAATCAGGTTTTGTTATGCCAAAAAATATTTAAGCGTAATTTATTTGTTATTCATTAATCGATATTTCTAAGACTATATTACACAATTTAATTCATTAATTTGTTTTTGAACAATTAGCAACAATAGAAAAAATGGAAGAATATGTTATAAAATTACTTGCTATATTAATAAATAATCAATAATAGTACATTTACACTTAGTTCAAAAGTTTGCAATATGAGAGTAAAATTTGAATTAAAGCTTTAGTAAAATTATCAATGAAAGCACGTCTGTTATTAATTGTAAGTAAAATATGTACCTTTTTAAGTTTTTAGAAGTACAAAAACTGTTGATTAATTAATTCTGATACATGTCAGTAGGTGGCAGAGTGGGTGAGCTAATTTTTAAAAAGGATTTTGTAAATGTGCACGTTTTTAATAAATATTTTACCAATATATGTCATTACTGTAATACACTTGAATAATGTATTGATAAATTTGGAGAGTGTCCAAATTTACATTAAATTTGGTTTTAGATGCAATTTAGTCTAAGCAGATAGAGGTGAACATTGGTTATGGGTAGATTCTTAAATAAATTATGTTCAGGGACGTATGAATAGGCAAACTTTTTTTATAAACGAAACCATACATTGTGGTTTTAATTGTCACAAAGGTCCCACTGCAAGTCAAAAAAAAGCAATCCATTCCAAATATTCGCCATAGCCAAAATTAGCAATTTTAATTCGTGTATCGTGGCGTGGTGCGGTTGATTTTTCGGCGTACGTTAATTATGTTGCTTGTCATCAGAGATAAATAAATGAAACTTTGTTTAATCGCTTCGAAAGAAAATTTCCCAAAACAATAATTACTTATTTCAAACCGTTCTTACAAAGTATAGTCTTGCTTTCATATTTTATAACTTATGTATATATAGTAAGTTATACCTGCTCAAAACTTTATGTATGGCTCCTGTATGCGGAATGGCGAAAATATGCAGAAATATCAACAAGCTATGAATTAAGGACTATCACTAGTAATTTCAGTTGATAAATTTAAAATACTGAGTACTGACATAATTAAAATGTGTTTTATTGCTAAGTAAAATTACCAAAGTGGATATAACATCCATGAATTTGAAAGAGCATTAGTTAGTCATTAAAGTAATGATTAATAATTGATTGCTTAGAATATATTTCAATAGTGTACCGATGAGCCTTAAATGGCTGATACAGGGTATACGGGTGGCTGCGATATTGTAACGCGTACCTGAAATTTAACCCAAAATACCTCTACTGTTTGACTGTGATTTATTTACTTTAGTTTAAAAGGCATTTTGCTCCATTGAAATTTAGTTACACGTTAAAGTAATTTAGTTTTGCTGATAATTTATTTCAGGTTTTTACGCCAGCATCCGGTATATATTTATATTTCATTTCGTTAGGTTAATTTAATGACGTAAAACGCCATGAATTAAGTTTTCGTCATTAGTTGTAATTAATATAAAGTTAATTTGTTTATTCATTTATAGTTAAACAGAGAGCAGATAACCTAGTGTTTGATATTTGTAAACAAAACGTTTAAGTTCAAGAACAGGTCATGGCCTGATTTATTTTCGTTCGTCTGCCGGAAGTGGATTATGATTATCGCCATTCAACATTTGTGTGCTATCAACTAAATGGAAATTTCATAGTAATAATTAGCGATTTCACGCTTAACGTTAATTAAATACTTATTTTTGAATACACATTCAAATCCCCTGTCCGTTTAGGTACCGTTACATGTAACTTAATCTACAATTTATTGTCAGATTAGCCCACAATTAGTTTTTATTGTTTTGTAAGGCAATTAATTGTTTAAAGATATCACATGTAATCAGTAACACCTTTATATAATTAATCTGCCAAATTAGTCGTTTTACTGCATTATTTATGTTTATTTTCCGAACTACGAGGCAAAGTATACGTAAAGTCGAATTATACTTACTTTAAGAATCATATAAATACGAGAAAAGAATTAGAGCTTCTAACAGCTGTTCTAGTCCTCCCAATAGAGGAGGTTTAGAATAAGACTTATTGAGAATTGCTCTTAAAGCAAACTCGTTATAATATCCGTCCGAAACGTAATATTTAATTTATGCATTGAATTAATTGTTACCGAAACCGTTTAATATTCGTCATTCCATAAGGCGTTAATGGAGAACGTGTATTAAAAGCAGAACCCTATTTAATCAAATTCATTTATTAAAGGCGTAAATTAAATCAATCAATTAATTAACTAATTAACTGAGAGAAGTATTACGAGTAATTAATAAGGTTTAAATATTTTTGTCAAACAGCTGATCCAGAACGTGTTTATGACATACTATTTGCATTCAATTATCAAATATAAATTGATATTTAGTTACTAGCGCCTTCCTTACCTTAATTCAATTCCTCCACGACGTCGGAAACGACGTCGGGCATAAACAAAACCTGGCGACTGAAGGCTAACTCTGTTGCCTTTACAGTCTGTTCTCCTTTAGATATTCTCTGGGAGGTGTCGAAGTCACAAACCCACAACAATAATCCTTAAAGACATTAATAACTAAGTAATTAGCACCGTTGATTTTACTTTACTTTAGACACAACGGTAAAACATAACCGGACCGTTAACGCATGACTACGTGGGGATTCAGCCATTTTGATATACAAATCAATACGCTGAAGCCAACGACTTTAGATCGTGAATGATTTCATACGACCTCTATCGTAATTAAAAATAAAAGACGACAGTACACTTTTGTTTTGGTAATGGTGGAAAATCAATTTAAAATTAGTTATAAAGAATCTTAATAATTTATAGGCTAATAAATGTTAATATGATTAAATTAAAATCTGTATATAATTTATAGCATGCATTTTCAAGATATAATTACAATTGGTTAGAAAATAAATAACTTTTAGAACTGATCCGCATTAGTTATTACAAGTTAACAAATAGAGTTTATGCGAGTTAATAAATAAATTTGCATACATACGAAAGCTGAAATACAATATTGAATACATAATAAAGTGTTTAATTGAAATACTCTGGTCAGAATAAATATTTAAAGTCAAACACAATTACTTTCATAATTAAAATTCATATTTGAAAAAATTCATAGTGCAAACCTTGCTGTAGCTTTACATTCAAGTAGAATAAACAACCTAGGTCATCGATAAAGTGCACAAACCTGCTAAATCCAATCCCAGTCTTTTCAATAACCGTTTCTGTAAATACCCCCTATCCCATTTTACTTAATTGACAAGTTAGTTTTAGATAGATATAACATTCATTTAGCTTATATAACCGACATATTATGGCATCTTCAAACAGGGATTTGTGAGCATCCCACGTTACATTTTAACGTAAGCCATACTACCTGTCCTAGACCCGGACCCACTCTTCATCTGATGGTTACCTGAGGCAGTGTACGTAGGCTTAGTGTAATCAAGGGTAGGATTGAATATACCGAAGACCTATCGTTACAATATATTAAGTGAAATTGCAGCTTTTGTTTGTATACCTAGTTTGTTAGGTTACACAATTTTGTAGTGAGAAGACTTGCAATTGTTTATTTGTTTAAACGTCAGTTGTAAAGGTTTTTTACTTGAGCCAATTTTGAGATTTCCAAATTTTCTGCCGTTTCTAGGAAAAAATTTCGACTCTTTCAAATGTGATATGTAAAATATTCCTATATAATTCTCTTTATATTATAGGGTAAAGAATGCAAAAAGGTAAAGGTTATGGGCGAATAAAATACTGAATAGTGATGACATGGAGTGGGATAAACAAAAGACGAGGGAGTTTCGCAGACAACATTTTGAAGAATTGTATGGGAATACAAGGGACAGGACTAATGTAGAAAAATGGAATGAATGAATATCATGAAAAGGCGAAAGACAGACATCAAGTAAAGGTAAAGATGTGTACCAAGCTCAAAAATGTAAAAGCTGCCAAATGAAATTGCAGGTAAAATGCTAAAGTCCGGCTCTATACGTCTAGGTGAGCGGCAGTATAATCTAGTTTCTCCCTGTCCAAAATTAGTAAAATTCCCTGACGATGGGAACCATAGTGCATGGATATCGTTATAGGATATAAATGGAAAATTGTTTGGCAGAATTCTAATTGATAGTATACGTACGGGGGTACAAAGCAAAATCTGGTGTGTATAATATGACTTTATACCTGGGCGAGGGTAGTTGTATTGTACGAAGGCATATCATTAGATGAAGAAGAATTAATTGTGGACAACTTCAAACATATATAGAATGAACAAAGCACTTCCGGGTAGCTGTAGAGGATATAAGTGCGAAAGTATTACTGCTTGCAAATGATACATGTCAGGTTTTGTTGGCGTCCCGCGCCAATATCTAAATTTACCGCCGTGCGTTTACGGTAAATGCGTAGTTGTTAGAACTATAAATAGGGTCGGTCGGAACTAACACGAGAGACGAGTTTTTTTCTCGGTGGCGATTAAAAAGTAATAAAATAAAGTGACAGTTGTAAGCGATTTTCACTCTTGTGGATTACGAATGTGAATAATTGGTAATAACTCATCGCGAGATCACCGCAATGTGGCATTAAAACACGCGTAGGTCATACGTGATAGCAATCGGTTGTGTGTGAGTGATTGTTGAAGTTTCCGGGGTAAGTACAAGGTTTCCGCAAGAGTAAGTGTGTAACGTGTTTCTGCCTCTTATGGTTCGAACAGGGTTATTAATGCCACAGGGTAGCTTGCAAGTCGGAGGTTAGGCCCAGAACTGCACTAGATCGCTTTCGAAACTATTTATCTAAAACTTACTATTTACAAGGCCTTTTGCCAGTGTGAATTATGATTCACATTTACTCGAGTCAGCTAAGTAGTTTTAATTGATTTTCAGTATATATATATATATATATATATATATATATATATATATATATATAGAATAGTAGAACAGGGCTATGTATTTTACGTTTCGGGGATTAGTTTTCCCCTTCGTCTTGGCCTAAAATATTAAAACTTAAAATGTGCAATAAAGATAAAGGTTATGGTAAAAATACCTTACAATATAGAGTACTATTATATAGAACAATTTTAAAATGACAACATTGTCATAATGACATATGGTAGTTTGATAAAAGTTGATAACATAAATTTCGTAAATTTTAAGATAAACAGTAAAAGTAAATATAAAAAACATAATATCTAAAGAAAAGATATGTTAACATCATCAACGAATCAAAAATTTAAAAGAAAAGTTAAAAAAAGGTTAAAATTACGTTTTAAATTTAATAAATCTAAAAAAATTGTTATAAAAATTTCGGCACCTTCCTGTAAAAATTGCTTTTACTAGTATGTTTCCCTTACAAACATTTTTCAGTTCTATTAAAGATTCTACCCCTAAATTGTTAAATAGCAACCTTATATATCGCATTACATGTAATACTCGTGGCCTTTGCTGTTTCGGTCAGACTAAACAAAGGCTAAAATAGTACTTAATTCAACACCGTTCAGATTTTTTAAAAAAACCACATGGATGCGCCCTGGTCAAACAAATTTACACGACAAAGCATGATTGCGAACTGGACTTGGTGGATATTCTACATAAAAAAGATAATTATACAAAAAGAATTTTTCTCGAAACATTTTTCATTAAAAATTTTAGTAATTGTATTAATGATAAAACTGAATCTAACCTTGTTAGTAATTTTTTTAGATTTATTAAATGTAAAACGTAATTTTAATCTTTTTCTATTTTTTTTTTAAATTTTTGATTCATTGATGATGTTAACATATCTTTTCTTTAAATAATATGTATTTTATATTTACTTTTACTGTTTATCTTAAAATTTACAAAATTTTATATTATTAGCTTTTATCAAACTACCATATGTCATTATGACAATATTGGTATTTTAAAATTGTTCTATATAATAGTACTCTATATTGTAAGGTACTTTTACCATAACCTTTATCTTTATTGCACATTTTCAGTTTTAATGTTTTAGGCTCTGAGAAGGGGAAAACTGATCCCCGAAACGTAAGCCAAATATATAAAAAATAAAAACATAGTCCTGTTTTTATCTTGAATGGAAACAAATTCTACTAATTATTTATGGTAGGAAAAATATAAAATATACAATTATAAATTACTTTCTAAAGTTTATATATATATATTGATATAGAATTTGGTCATTAATTAATAAATTTGAACCTAAGTAGATATTCTTTATTAATTAAAGCAACGAAAGCATAAAATTAT
>JAHWXV010808732.1:0-14111 GCA_024586415.1 Phrixothrix hirtus
AAATAAACGTAGGCAATAATCTAATGATCTGTGGACACTATTGGCATATGTGGCATATGTGCGTAAGAGAAAGTCGTGTGTTGTTTCACACCAGATTTTTAAATATTAGTTACATGCAATGACTGTAAATTACGGAGATACAGTTTATTGTAGTTACTCGCATTTGTTTAAATCATACGTTTGTATGCGCTGCGTTATGTTTTAGACGACTGGCGCTCAAGTTTCATCTGTTTCTTTGTGATGTTTAGCACTAATTCCGGATTTGTTTACCTTCTGAATCGACAACGATTATTGCGGTTATGCGTATTGTTGGGGGCTAATTATTTCTAATTTAATGTGACTTAACAACAGACTCGCACAATGGGTCATGTAACGTCAATTTTCATCTAAAATCAAAGTCATTGCAAGGCTAGGTGCGGGTTGCTTGGTATTTGTGTGTACCGTGCCGAGCTAGTCGCACCAAATAACAATGGTCTATGATTTCCTGCACAGTCCATTGCGAAGAGCAAGCTTAATTTGTGATTATCTCATTATTTTTTGGATGCCTCCCGTCATTTATTTAATTTTGCACATTTATACAAATAAATGAAAGAAATTGGAACGGGTTGCGGAAATAGTTTAAATTGTATAAATGCAGTTATGAAAGGATGCTTCATGAATATTCCTCGGATACGTCGGTCTCTGTAATTAAATAATTAAGTAAGCGTTTTAGATTAAAAAATTATCTCATCCATGTAATAACTTAAATTTTTGTTGCGGTGGCCTTTACTTTTATTGATTTTTAAGTGGCAGCTCCTCTTACCATGTCTAATATAGTTCATGATTAATATTAAAGAGATAATTTTAATATTTTAAAGTTCACGGTCAGCTTCTAGGACGATGGACGCTGAGCCTTTGTAATATTTTAATGCCTTCAATTGATGTACTTGAATAGCATAGCGTACACTTTCGTGACAAAGTTTGAGAACCTCACGGCTGCATATATAAATATGTCGTTTCATGTTTCACCGCCAATAAATATCAATGTAATCCTGAAATGCGACCACACATATCGCATGCTAAAACGTGTCGGATAAAGACAGCTATACGCAATAAACAGTTGGAAATTCTTAATTATCGATGTTATCGTATACGGATACGGCAGTTGCAAAACAATCCTTTCGATACAGTTTCGACTTTCTGAAAAGGCGTTGGTTAAGTTTTTTTTAATAATGCTGTCACGCTATATTTTGAGGTTAACCTTAACGGATTGTATGAATATTACAAATATAATATCTAACGATCAATTTTCCATTCGTTACAGGTAAGTCGTTCTCGGTAGTTATTAAATATAAAGCAAAGGTGAGTGTCTTCATTTTTCCCTGAAACGTTTTTGCGAGGACTGCAAAATAAATTTAGAAAACTAAATCGGAAAGAATTAAAATTCATAGCGGTAGTAATTGAATTTACTGCAGCTCGTGCAGCAAATTCGTTTGCGTAATGACAAAGCGGGTGGCGCCCTCTACCCGATCAAATAAAATAACGTTATTTGCAAAGGAATTCGATACGGTTCGAGTGGCAGTACTTAATTAAATTGATTATTTTTAATTTTGCCATGAATGCCACATTAATGTTATAACACATTAGAACTTGCAAATCAATTTAATTATTATGATTCACGGTCACCGTATCGTTTACATAACGTTATCACATATTGTTGATTTTTTGTGCGAGGGGATTGTTTCCATTCATCTTCACGTAAAGGTGCGTTAGGTGGCATTGAATGGTCGATAACGTTTAATTTTACCTACATAACTCGTATCGGCGTATCTTTCTTTTTAACGGTTGCTATGTTTGATTATTTGTTTGAATGACGTAGGGCAACTCGTTCCGGAATAACAACGTAATATTTAACTTTTAGAACGTTCACGATGCTTTTAGTTTTCCGCCGACTGCGTTCGTGATGTGTGAATTTCAAAAGTGTTGTGTGACATGGTTCCGCGATTTGTTCGTACAATAAATAATAACTGTTAATTAATGGATTTTTATGCAATAAGTGAGTATGACTTGACGAATTCTTGGAACACTGACTTTTAACAAAATTTTCCCGTAACACAAACGGTATTGATTTAAATCGACAATAAATCGCATTTTATTTGTTATTTTCCAGTTTAACAGTTGTCAATTTTTCGTTAAATGGATAATTATGTGTAGGTGGCGCTAACGTAGTAGATATTAAAAAGGATGACATAAGAATTTTGCAAAAATGAAGAAAATGGGGGCAATTTTCACTTGGGACGACAAAGACCGCGGTCAACACTTGATGCCGATTACAAAATTAACGCGACGTTCCTGTTGTTTGAATTTTGAATCGGCACTGTTTCATGATTGAAGGAAAAACTTCCCCAAAACGGAATTTTGGCCCCACTCTTAGAGCGTCCAATTTTTGTATCCATTGGTTATTAAATCATAATCGGTTATTGACGATATTTGGTAGCCTTGAGATTATAAAAGCAAAAATGTTATCGCAAATTCAATCAGCCCGATGAAATAATTACGTTATTAAAAGAGCCTCCGATTAATACTCATAAAATTTTGAATTTTGTGACCTTAACTATTAACCGATCAATTCATTAATAACGGATGAATTGCTAAATTAAGAATCGTCGTCTAGTTGTTTGGGTATTAAATCGTCAGGTAACTAGTAGTTCGCAAATCGAATCGGCCGGATTAATCGATTGATTTCACGATGATTAAATTGTAAAAGCAAAGTGCCAAAATCTGGTAATTATCGACAGATTAATCAAATAACGATCGATCAAACCAACGCCGACCGATTAGTTACTTTTTGTTAAATTGTGGAATTTTAATTTAGTAACCTTCAGTATTATCCAACAATGTTAATCAAAATATCCCGATTAAGCAGAGTGGCCGACCGTATAATTACATTAATATTAACGGGTTACGTATTGACTTGTTTACTTGACTGAGTAGAATCGTTATCCTAATTAACTAAAACTACCTTGTTTTTTGAAATTTATTTATTAATCTAGGCTGCATAGCATACAGAAAATATGTATTTTCGTTTATACAGGTGATAGGGGAAGTCCAAAGTCAAAAAAAACATTTTTCCATCTCCAGCTGTTTTTAAGAAAAAGCGAGGGACGGTAGCACACTCTGACAATTGCAGATCTAAAATGATTATGAATTTTATGTTCGTCATTTATATAGTATCGGTAATTTGACGCATTAACTGATCACAATAAATCATCAAATTAGTAACGAGTGGATGCTGAATCAATCGTATTTAGTTACCAAATCTTTAGGTAACCAGGTAACCGTATTTGAAATTCTTGGTTTCACAATGATTAAATTACAGAATCAGTGCCGACGTTTAATCTGAATCGACCAAACCTGTAACTATATTGTAGCCAATTGATAAAAAATCGGCAAAATAAGTTAATCGGCTATAAATCGACTCAATTATGGAATTTCGATTTGGTAATATTTAAGCGTTCTCTACTATCCAGCACATATTAATCAAAATCTTCGGATTAAGCAATCGATTGCTAAATCGTAAAGTTAGTGAGCGGTACTTGTCTGTTTAAGTAGAATTAAATCTACCGAATCATTAAGTTGTGATTAAATAAACCGATTACGTAATCAGCTATTGATTCATCTGCATTTTTAAATTTACGCATTAATCTAGATTACAGGGTGAAACAAAATAGGTATTTTCGTTTAAGTATGGACCAAAAATGTCGGACAAAATTGTTTTCGGTCGCAAATGCATCTGCGACGTTACTGATCTTTAGCCGTCTTTGCGTATCAACAAAAATTCTTCTAAATCGTTAATGTCGCCGTTTGATTGTGTCGAAACTCAATTAGGTTTCATAATTATTTTAAAAGGTTGGTAACCTGATTAAACGCCAACATTCGATAGAAGGTTGACAAAGTCAAAACGTTAGTGTTACCAACGTCCACAAAACTCCCTAAATCAATTATATGTTAACATGATGCGTTTTTTCCTAAATCTTAAGCTATACACGTGCAAATACGTAAAATAGTATAAAAACTCGTTTCATCAGACGCCTCACTCGAGCGATAAAAACGTCGTGTGAAACTTGTTTTTTAATATACTATACTATTTTATGTTTTACTGATTTTACGTGAGCGACTGATTGTTGCAAATAATTAAGATAAACATAAATTTGTAATTGCTATAACTCCGTGTATTAACTGTTACTGACATACTTTTTGTGAAAGATGTAATGAAGCTTAATGCATACCGGCATGGTGGAGCGTGATGCACTGTAATGTGCGCATTGAGTCGTGCTTGTTTTCTCGAGTAGCCACGCGTATACAAGTTAATACGCAAATATATCGTCAAAAGACAAGTCGAGCGGTCATCAGCGCGTGTTCGCGCGGTAGTTTCTAGAATAAAATTGTTCACGAGTAAGTTTAATCGGCGTTCCGCCGGTTTACCCATTGTTTTGTTATTAGATAGTAGATAAAAATGAACATTACTGAATGAGGCGAGTGTGCTCTCATTGTATCAAATGATTATAAAAATAATGTCAGTTCGAATTTAACAATGACATAATTAGGAGGCATAATTCAAGAAGATCTTAGAAAAAATACCGACCATCGGCGATGTCCGTAATTTCAAAATGTAAGTAGTTTTTTAAATGTCGATTTAATGAATTTATTTAAATAATATTTTTCAAGTTGTCAAAGGCACACTATATAATAAGTATCTGTTTCTGACGTTTCGATCCTACCGATTATTAGGGACAAGGCCGACAGTTGCTAAGAGGTGACTGAGCAAATATATCGCCGATGTGACGGTCGTTTTGCAAATCAGAGTCAAAAGAATTTTACCTGTTCACGCCATAAAGCTCTGTTGCCATTTCTCTTGTTAATTGAGTTTGTACATGACTAAACTGTTTGTTAAACTTTTTTATTCCGCTAGTTGAGGTCAGTATTTTGACAATAATTTCAAAGTAATATGTTTGGTAGTTTTTGAATTGTGACGTGAACATGTTTAGTACTTTATTAATTTTTCTTGGGAAAAGTAATGTTTGGACCATAGTTGTTTGTATTGTATTATTTGCTAAAAATAAAACACGCATTTGATTTACGCCCTGTATATCCTAATTAGAATCATTTGGGAAATTATTTGAGAAATTGGCGCGATTCGTTTTTATTTATACCGATCAAGAAGGCGATTACTAAATCGGCCGACTAAACAAATCAGTGGGTAATTAAATCGTTTTCTTGGATAATGAGAATTAAATCGGCCCGATTAATCAGTGTGCGCGTTGAATGAAGCAATCGGTTCACAAATCGAATGGACAATTAAATTGTCGACCGAGTTGTTTGCTTTTCTGAATCGTCGGATTTGTAATAGCGCTTGCGTAATCAATTAATAAATCGGTGAAATATTAAAATCAGCTAAGTAGTGTTAAATCAACTGAATCACTAACATTTTTTAAAGAAGCCCCGTAATTAATCACTGAATCGTTCTTTCAGGTAGCCATTTGCACCTATGTGAACCTGGCAACCGACTTAAAAAAATTAACTTTCAAAACTCGCATTCGATTACCCTGCGTTTGTACCGTATTTGTTTTTGATGTACCTTAAGGGATTGAAGGTTACGAGGGGTTGAAAAATCGCAAGCAGCCCAGGTAAAAATATAGCGATTATTCAAACGGCATTCGATTCAGCAACGTTTGTACCGGTTTGTACTTCTTTTCAATCCGTTTGTATCCCTGAGAGTGCGTATTTACCGAATTTTGAAAATCAGGCGTAACACTAATTTTGGCATTTTTAGAGTTATTCGAAATTTATCAGCGAGTGCTATTTCCTATTCAGTTGTAGAAGTTTGTATCGCTTTTTATTTCGTTTGTACCCCTAAAGGTGCGTTTGTACCGTTGATAAAAATCGGGGGTAACTCCAACTTTATTGATTTTAGAGGTATTCAAAATTTAAAAGTGGGTGCTGTTTCCTATTCACCTGTAGAGATTTGTACAATTTTTCGTTTCGTTTGTAACCCTAGTGGTGCCTTTGTACTAATTCTTGAAAATCGGGAGTAACTCTAACTTTGGCATTATTAAATATATTCGAAATTTAAAAGCGAGTGCTGTTTCCTATTCACTTGTAGAGGTTTGTACCGCTTTTTATTTCGTTTATACCCCTAAAGATGCGTCTGTACCGGTTATGAAAGTCGGGGGTAACCGTACCTTTCTCAATTTTAGAGATATTTGAAATTTAAAAGTGGGAGCTGTTTCCTATTCACTTGTAGGGGTTTGCGCCGTTTTTCGTTTCGTTTGTAACCCTAGTGGTGCGTTTGTATCGATTCTTGAAAATTGGGGTTAACTGTAACTTTGGAATTATTAAATATATTCGAAATTTAAACGCGGGTACTATTTTCTATTCACTTGTAGAGGTTTGTACCGCTAAGGATGCGTTTGTACCGATTATGAAAGTCGGGGGTAACCGTAATTTTCTCAAATTTAGCGATATTTGAAATTTAAAAGCAGGTGCTGTTTCCTAATCACCTGTAGGGATTTGTACCGCTTTTTATTTCGTTTGTTTCTCAAGGGTGTGTTTGTACCGTTTATGAAAGTAAGAGGTAACCGTAACTTGTTCCATTTTAGAGATATTTGATATTTAAAAGCGAGCGCTGTTTCCTATTCACTTGTAGAGGTTTGTGCCGTTTATCGTTTCGTTTATAACCTTAGGGGTGCGTTTGTATCGATTTTTTAAAATCGGACGTAACTCTACCTTTGTTGATTTTAGATATATTCGAAATTTAATAGTCGGTGCTGTTTCCTATTCACCCAGAGGAATTGTCTCTACGAAGAACCGAGTCTTCAAATATAATTTTTTTAATTTTTAATTGAAAATTTTCACTTTTAAATTTTGTTTGATAATCTGTCTTTTTCCTAATATTATGTTTTGTTATATAATAATAAAATAATCATTTTTTTGCACCTTTTTTTAGCATTTTCCCTAAAATATGTATCACTTTTGAAACAAAACCGGTTAAATCCGAAGTAGTTTTTCCATTTTCTCGAAACTTATTTGTCAAATGTCAGCCCTCAAAGATTCAGTTTAACCACTGTATTAAAATATGTTTGATAAGGTTAACTGCATTGGTGCTTTTAAATTTCGAATATCTCCAAAATCAACAAAGATAGAGTCCTAATCGGTACAAACGCACCCCTAGGGATACAAACGAAATGGAAAGCGGTGCCAACCTCTACAAGTAAATAGAAAACAGCACCCGCTTTTAAATTTCGAATATATCTAAAATCAACAAAGTTAGAGTTACCCCTGATTTTCATAAACGGCACAAATCCACCCTTAGGGGTACAAACAAAATGAAAAGCGGTACAAACCTCTACAAGTGAATAGGAAACAGCACCAACTTTCAGGTTTCGAATATCTCTAAAATCAACAAAGTTAGAGTTACCCCCGATTTTCATCAACGGTACAAACGCACCTTTAGGGGTACAAACGAAATAAAAAGCGATACAAACTTCTACAATTGAATAGGGAATAACAGCCGCTGTTAAATTTTGAATAACTCTAAAAATTGCAGAATTAGTGTCAAAGTTACAGTTACCCCCAATTGTCAAGAATTGGCACATACGCATCACTGGGGTTGCAAACGAAACGAAAAGCGGTATGAACCTCTACAGGTGAATAGAAAAGAACAGCGGCTTTTAAATTTCAAATATTTCTAAAATTGAGAAAGTTACTGTTACCCCCGACTTTCATAATCGGTACAAACGCACCCCTAGGGGCACAAACGAAATAAAAATCTGTACAAATCTCTTCAACTGAATAGAAAACAGCACCCGCTTTTAAATTTCAAATATCTCGAAAACTGAGAAAGTTACGATAACCCCCGACTTTCATAACCTGTACAAACGCACCCTTAGGGGTACGAACAAAATAAAAATCGATACAAAGCCCTTCAAATTAGTAGAAAACAGCACTCGCTTTCAGATTTCGAATATATTTAATAATGCCAAAGTTACAGTTACCCCCGGTTTTCAAAAAACGGTACAAACGCACCCCTAGGGTTACAAACAAAACGAAAAGGCTGTACAAAGCTCTACGGGTGAATAGGAAACAGCATCCATTTTTAAATTTCAAATATCTCGAAAATTGAGAAAGTTACGGTAACCCCCGACTTTCATGAAAACCAGTCCAAACGCACCCTTAAGAGTACAAACGAAATAAAAAACCCTACAAGTGCATAGGGAACAGCACACGCTTTCTGTTTTCGAATAAATTTAAAAATGCCCAAGTTACACTTGCCCTCGAATTTCAAGAATCGGTACAAACTCACCCCTCGGGTTATAAACAAAACCAAAAACGGTACAAACCTCAACAGGTAAATAGCAAACAGCACCTGCTTTTAAATTTCGAATATCTGTAAAATCAACAAAGTTAGAGGTACCCCTGATTTTCATAAATTCCACAAACGGACCCTTAGGGGTACAAACAAAATGAAAAGCGGTACAAACCTCTTACAAGTGAATAGGAAACACCACCCGCTTTCAAATTTCGAATATATTTAGTAATGCCAAAGTTACAGTTACCCCCAATTTTCAAAAAAACGGTACAAACGCACTCCTAGGGTTACAAACGAAACGAAAAGGCGGTACAAACCTCTACGGGTGAATAGGAAACAGCACCCGCTTTTAAATTTCAAATATCTCGAAAATTGAGAAAGTTACGGCAACTCCCCGACTTTCATAACCGGTACAAACGCACCCTTAGGGGTAAAAACGAAATAAAAATCCGTACAAACCCTTATAAGTGACTAGGGAACAGCATACGCTTTCTGTTTTCGAACAAATTTAAAAATGCCAAAGTTACACATACCCTCGAATTTCAAAAATCGGTACAAACGCACCCCTAGGGTTACAAACAAAACGAAAAACTGTACAAACCTCAACGGGTGAATAGCAAACAGCACCCGCTTTTAAATTTTAAATATTTCCAAAATTGAGAAAATTACAGTTACCCCCGGCTTTCATAAACGGTACAAACGCACCCTTGGGGTACAAACAAAATAAAAATCGGTACAAATCTCTTCAACTGAATAGAAAACAGCATCCGCTTTCAGATTTCGAATATATTTAATAATGCCAAAGTTACACTTACCCCCAATTTTGAACAATCGGTACAAACGCACCCCTAGGGTTACAAACGAAACTAAAAAGCGGTACAAACCTCTACAGGTGAATAGGAAACAGCACCCGCTTTTAATTTGGAATATTTCTAAAATTGACAAAGTTAGAGTTACCCCGACTTTCATAAACGGTATAAACACACCCTTAGGGGTACAAATGAAATAAAAAGCTGTACAAAACCTTACAAGTGAATACGGAATAACACCCGGTTTCTGTTTTCGAATAAATTTAAAAATGCCAAAGTTACACTTACCCCCAATTTTGAACAATCGGTACAAACGGATCCCTAGGCTTACAAACGAAACGAAAAACAGTACAAACCTCTACGGCTAAATAGGAAACAGCACCCGCTTTTAAATTTTGAATATCTCTAAAATCAACAAAGTTGGAGTTACCCCCCGTGTTTCATAACCGGTACAAATGCATCCTTAGGGGTACAAAGGAAATGAAAAGCGATACAAACCTCTATAAGTGAATAGGGAATAGCACTCGATGATAAATTTCGTACAACTTTAAACATGGCAAAATTAGTGGTACCCCCGATTTTCAAAAATCGATACATAGGCACCCTTAGAAATGCAGACGAAATGAAACAAACCGGTACAAACGTTGGTGAATCGAATGTCGTTTGAATAATCGCTATTTCTTATCCTGGGGTGCTTTTGATTTTTCAACCCCTCGTAACTTCCAACCCGAAAAAAATACGGTACAAACGGGTACAAACGCAGGGTAATCGAATGCGACTTTTGAAAGTTAATTTTTGTTGTCAGATGCCAGGTTCACATAGGTGCCATTTGCGCCCGTTACTTTTCTGATTTGAGACGTTGGAGCGGGAAAAGTTTAGCCTTGTGGGTTTTGGTGACATTCTTGGTCTAGTCGTCATTCTAGGTCAAGTTCATCTATTATTTTGCAAAGGTGTCGACCTTCATAATTATATAAACGTGACTTGTTTTAGGTAAGACGACTGCGTGATACTAATTTGGCATAACCTATTTTACGTGACACTTTTCTTTGGCATCGAAGATCGCCTTGACCAGACCTACCCTTACTTTGCCGCTTTCCTGTTCAATTCTGGCTGACGAAGGGGTCTCAGTTAGCCCTTCAGTTATTCGTCTCCCATTGGACAAATTGAATATACTTTTCTACTACATGATTGTGCATCTCCGACAGTTCCAGGCAGAACTCATGAATTCCTCAGGAGAACCTCGTTAACCCAATTCTTAGGGGTGGCTTCAGCAAATTCTACGTGGAAATCGGTATCACTACTCGGCTCAAAGTCATTCGGTGGCGCAGTGCCGGGTTGGCGCTCGATGATTAAGTTCGCTAAAGGGGCGGACGCCTGACCAAGGAACGTTTCTCGGTAATTAATTTGTTTTCCCAGTACAAACCAAGGTGCGCTTTTATGTAATTTGAATTTCTTCAATAGCCAATCATGCCAGACTTAATTACATATTAAAAATTATTAAATCATCGCTTTAAATTAATCAAATATTTCCTCAATTTTATAAAACACGTAGGAGCCGTGGCGCAGTTAATTTAACATCTGCGTGGTTTCCCCAGTTTGAAAGAATGATCTTATTCATGGAATTTATTAACAGTAACGTATTAACGATGTTCGTTTTTAGATAAATTCCATCACCTTATTGCTCAGCTTACAAAATTGGCCATTTTCCTTATTTGGCACGTCAGAGTTTGAAGGTGTACATAATTACATTTAAAGTGGCGTGCGCTGAGGAATGTATATAATGAGGCTTTTAAAGATTTTGCTGTCCCAGATTTCCGTAATACCGGAAACACGGAAAAGCGGGAATGTAAATGCTAGGTCATAAGACAGAGAAAACTGGCGGCATGGTCTTATAGGGTAAAAATTGGGTTGACAGCATATATGTATATGTTCAAATCTAACGTCTGCTGATATTTCGTCACTTACGTTATCTCGTGCCATGTAATAACATTTCGACTAACACATTATTTTAAACATCTGCGTGTAAATAGACTACGGATGTAATAAAAAAAATGCAAAATGTTCGAGTAATTACATTCATAATGAAGTAGGAATAATTAAATCTGAAATGCTACTTATGTAAACGAAGAAATTAGAAAGGAAACAGTTAAACTGTTGCATTTTTTGTTTATTACGGTTACACGTAAATTATTTCGCTAAATTGCGATTAAATTTAAATTGTCTAATAAAGAAAACAAATCCGGGTGAAAAATGATATTTATATGTATAGCTAAACACGGAAGATATTTTTAATTAAAATTTATTGCCTCTTCCTCACTTCCAGTGAAAATCGATATTTATCTTCGAGTGCAATCCAAAACGCTCTGACTGACTGCGCCATGTTATACGTTACCCATCGGAATTACTACATACAATATATTCTGACGTTAATGATCCTTGGGTTATTTTTGGATATTGATTACCTGTCGTCCTGCTACTTTGCCAGAATATATTAATCGTAACGTTCGAGGTTCATAATTATTCTAACTTATTTAAAAATCGCTTTTTATACTTGACCTTCCTGTTATGTTTCAAATTAAAAATTTTGGCCTTTTGAGATTAGCGCTATGTACTTCGTGAACCCATGTGCTATTTAAATACATTTGTAAATAGAACTCAATATTTTTGATTAAATAGAATTTTTTTTCAACTAGTCTGTATATAAATTATAAATTGCACGCCATCTATGCGCGATCGTTGACTTTTAAGGCGACATTGCGGCTCAACTGTTTACTACGTACAAGCCTTTTTATTACCCAAAGCGACGTTCGATTTATACTAAAATATAAGATTTAAAACCGATTACTTTATCGACGTAAAAGCAACATAATTCCTAGCTTTTACCTTTTTTTACTTACCCGAAATCCTTTGAGCTCAAACGTTGCATTCGACAAGTTCAAATAACCTCGAAGACAACCTACTTAAAAATATGCAAGCTCGCGTGTTTTTAAAATAAAAGTACGTGATCCTTTAGAGCTTTACAGTCCTTTTGTGCATTCAACTGTTAATTAGTTATCGGTAATAATCTGGCTTATGTAGTCAAAAATTCATGTCGCACGTATTTTCCTATTTGGTGAGGCGGTGAACGCGTTTGCTGTAGTCTTCTTTGAGGTTTTAATTCTCCAATTAAAACAGCGGAGGTTCTACTTAGGAGCTTTTGTTAGCTTCCTCGGTAGCGAATTGAAGTACCTCCACCTACTTGTATAGTTTGGATTAAATCATCGGCGTGCGGCGATAACAGCGAGCCTTGGGTAGTTCTTTGACTTTTTTCATTGAAGAGGTTTTTTTAAGAATGGTTGTGTTAATTTGGACATCTATGGAGATGTCGTGTTTGTGTATTTTGTAAATGATTCCGCTTTCTAGACTTGTCATCGGTTGGAGGTGTAGCGTCGTAACGTTACTTAATGGTATCCAAATTTGCTGCCCATTGAGTCGTTGATGGGCCGGAATGTAATCCGATTTGTTTAGTCTGTATAACTTTCTGCGTACCTTGAGGTTTTTCTGATGAAAACTTTTATGACTTTTGCCCTGAGGCTAAAAAGCGTATTGATTTTGTTGTTGTCGAACAGCGAGGTGCCCTTCTCCGACTGGTATATAGTTTCAAGCAGGATAGGTAGAATTCAAAGTCAGTTTTCTCTGGATTGGATTTTGAATACTGTAGTTCTTTGCATGCTTCTCGACTTTAATTCTGGAAAAACGGTTTGTATAACATTTGGTAGATATAACCAACACCGCATGTCCCCTCCAATTCTTCGAGCTAAACCACACTTAGTTCCTCGCAAGCTATCATACCGTTTGGATCATTTACGCGCCCACATCTTGGTTCTAATTATTAGTATATTTACTTGTCGTGGTTGAAGCTAGACCATTATCGTCGCTACAATTATCTATTTTTAATTATTGCTAGTCGAAAAATGTAGCATAACATAGGTGCTATTAACCACCTAAAATTATGTAAATTAATTAATTCTATCGCCGCATTGAGTTTAGATAATTTCCTAACCCAATTCCATTTTTTCTAGTTGCTATAAACAATTGTGCATCAATCATCATTACAAAAGGTGAGTACTGAACCTAATTTTATGATTTCTAATTTGAATGTTTTATGTAAAATATGTTTTGATAAATCGTGCATAACACGTAACATATATTGCGGCGCTTCGAAAATATCTTGTGATATGCTTGAGTTTACTTGGTTATAACTTCGGATTTTCAAATTTTTGGGTTGAGTCCGTCCTCTGTTGTCTGAAGAATTTTACTTCTTTGTTTTTATAATTTCGTTCATTTTGGTGTTGGACTTCGTTCTTTATTTTTATGATTGCTTTTGCGTGCGGGTTTGTTTGAATGTTGGTAGTGTTGCCAGTGATTGTTGAAAAAGAATTTTTGTGGGAATCGGCGGGGGTGTCGCTTCTTTGGGTTGTCGGAAGTACAGTGTAAGGTTTTTGCTTCCGCGTGGGTTGCAAAGAAATCAATGATGTTTCCTCTTTTTTCTGCAGGAGCAGAGATTGGAAGTTTTGATCCGGATGTCTGATGATATACTGTGCCATGTTTTTCGTCTATCTATCCTATAATTGTTCTTCTTTAGTTTATTTTCTAGCTCTTCGTCACTTTTTGGTTTAGATGGTCTATAGGGTGCAAGAATGCCGGTACTTTGTATTCTAATGGCTTTGATAGTTTTAGTGTCTGTGCTGTTTTCTGATCAAAATTATCACCCTTCCTGATTTAAAGTGTGTTGTATTTTTTTCTTCTGTAGGGGAAACATTAGTTTGATTGCTTTGGCTTCCGGTTCGTCAGTATTCCAGGTGATTATTCTGAGCTCGTTGTTAGATTCACGTAATCATTTCATAAATTATCGCGAATCTAACATAGAAAAATTAAATTAATTGTATATATTTTATTTTTCTAAAAATTTGTTA
>JAHWXV010808889.1:0-10346 GCA_024586415.1 Phrixothrix hirtus
TAAATATACATAAATAGAATTATAAATAAATGTTTGCTGCTGGTGGATTGTAAAATAAATAAATAAATATTTAAAATAAATTAGTGTACATAGTTACTTGCAGAATTTTAGTGAATATAAATAAACATTGTAAAACAATTACCTAGTTTTGTTACAATATATTATTGTATAGACATAAAACGAACAGTAAAAATAAATAGGACTGACACTGAATGTATATTTATTAGGCCAATATTAAAATAACAGTACAAAAGTTGAAAGCCTTATATCAACAACTTCTTCTTATTAAAATGTTAGTGATATTATGTAGTAAAATAAGTTTAAATTATATTAAAATATATCGTACTTAAATTAATGGTGTCTGTACTATAATTGGTGGTATTTTTATTTTTTTGAATTTCTATCATTTCTAGGATGTCATTTTCTTAAATTTTTTGCTTGATGTAAAATTTGTATGTTGTTGTAGTCTAAAGTATGTAGTTTGTTTACACATGTAAACGTCAATTATAAATCAATTATCATACAGACATCGATAATTTAAGCATGATATATTTTAATATAATTTAAACCTATTTTAATACATAATATCACTAACATTTTAATAAAAAAAAATTGTTGATATAAAACTTTCAATTTTATTAATAGTCTAAAAAATATATATTCAGTGTCAGTCCTATTTATTTTTTGTGTTCGTTTTATGTCTATATACTAATATATGTACATTTCTATTTATAATGACAATTACCTATGGGTATACACTTATTTTAATAAATTAAATTAAATCTTCATATTTCATTGTAAGTATATAATTTCACTTATATTAGATAAATCTATTGCGTGTAACTGAAAACATTTTATAAGTAATATATTTTTTAGAGCATTTTAAACTTGAAGAAGCCGTTCTAATCGGCGAAACGTAGTTTTTTATAACAAAGATATGACCAACTTTTAATAAAAAAAGCATTTACAACATATTATAGACTGGATTTTTTCTCAAAAATTATTAATATCAATACACCAACTAAACACTTATTTAGTAAATAATATTGAAACTACCTATATGGGTCAGACTAAGCGTCACTTTTCAACTCGTGTTAATGAACACATGGCGCAGATTCGTCGTAGAAGGGCTGATGATACCAGTATTCCCAATTTCGCAGTCTAGCTACATTTTTGACCCTTCTATTATATATTAAAATTTTACGTACTAATTTAGACGATTTTTCTCTTTTTAACATTTATGAAACCTTTTTTATTAACTCTTATAAATTTCATAGTAATAAAAATCTTTTAAATGAAATAATTCCTCCTACTAACGATTTTTAAAATTTATTATTGATAATTTTTCATAAAAGCAATTTTACCTCTCAACAGTTTAAATATTTTAAACTTACTTCTAAATTTTTAGTACAGTTATGATTGTTTTTTTAAAAGCAAAAACAAGTATTATTTTTAAAACTAATTGACATTCAAATTTTGAATTTCATAAAAATAGGTATGTGGTTTAGTTTACTGTGATTTAATTTATAGGTTAGTTTTCTTAATATTTTAGTTAATTATTACCTTTGAAAATAATCTTTTGATAAGATTGAAACATGTACGGTATTTATTAATACATTGTTTCAAATAATTAGGTTGGCTTGAAGATACTATTTATAGAAAATTTATATTTACCCAATTAGAGATGAATGAATTGCACATTTTTTTATTTACTTAAATTATTAATGGAAAAGTATGGCCCTTTTTAATCCACCTTTTAAGGTTTTTACACACGATTCTTTAAAAATATGTGCAGTTTTCGTAATATTTAAATTAGGAGTTAATATTAAAGACACGTTTCATTGTTTTCCATTTCTTATTTTTCTATTGCGCACATTCGTAATCTAATTTTGAACTAGTATTACGCTTCTGAAATTTTATTAAAAATTAATAATTATTTTAATAAATATTCGCACACTTTAAATATAAAAAATATTCCATGAATCTTGGACATATATTAAATTTCGATAATCAGAAAGTAAACTTGGGTTACGTATGTAATACGTGACTTTTGTGGGCGTTCTATGGACGATAGAAAAATATTTCCCTTGCTAATCAATTTCTGTTCTTTACAACTGACCTAAGTAGCTTCTTGATTAAATAAGAGATTATTTTAAATGTTTTCTTGAAGTCAAGGGTGTTAAGGATTTTATCAGTATCGTAATAATGATGAGATTATTTTCGTTTAGAAATTGGATGCAACAAGAATTCATTGTCGCTTCTCGTTCAAATACAATCTAAATTAATTGATATTGGGTAGTCTATTCGTATTTCGAACTACAGGTTGCGCAGTTACTATTTGAAGTACCCCGCATGCCTCGTCCATCAAGAGAGAGAGGTGGGCAGTTATTTTGCAATAAATTAAATGATTAATTTAATTTGACTCTAACGTCGATAAAAGTAACTAGGTTTCTTTGTCTTCACGTGAAATTTGACTGTTTTTTAAATTTGAATTCAATAATCAAATGTTCCTATAAAAGTTAAATTTTATTTATCTTGATAGAAGCGTCACTTTCTTCTTCCGCCAAATTAATAATTATTTAGTGTTGATTTATGACAAATAAACTAGACGCAGTTTAGACGATAGTGATGAGTCCATGACTCATCCCAAGTGCTCCATAGCGCGCAAAATTTTGCTGGCATGCGCTCATTCGGGATTGTTTTATTATCGATAGTCAGCTAACGAGGCACTCATCTTGAACTTGAATACTTCCTTGAACCCAAGTTCGTCGTTCGTAATGTAATTCACTGTTCCAAGCGATATGCCACGAATTCTCGCAATTTCTCTGTGATCAATGCTGCGGTTACCACGAGTCAATCAATCAACACATCTCACGACACTGAAATAGATGAAGCCGGTGGGTATCTAGCACGGGTCTTATCTATCACACTCGTCGTGCCTGAGTCATCCATACATACAATCCGTCCACATCTCCAGAGTATGCTAACGTCAACACACGCCATAAATGGCAGTTATTCAACGGTGAATATCGTTGGTGGACTTTTCAAATTTTCTTTTAACTGTAACATTTTTATTTTCATCAATTAATAAATAAGTTGCAGACCAGGAGGCAAAATATATTGAATGCGCTTTGTATTTAACTACACAATTATTACGCAAGACATTTTCAATCTTAGGTCGACTCCCACTGTAAGGTCAAAATTCAATCAAAAGACATTCAACTCCTCTTTAATCGACTGCAGTTCTTCAATATCTTCTTTTAGAATGTTATTCAGCTTACCTATCTTAAAATTGATCTAATTTTAAACGGTTAAGGAAAACGTTTCAACCGAAGGTTAAAATTTCTTAAATTGATAATGAAATGAAAACTGGAAATACCAAGGTATGTATGACAATCTAATGGTCGCTAATATCCTAGGAGAATAAACCTACTCGTAAACTGTAAAACGTGTGAACTTTTATAATATAGGCAAAAATTAATTTCTCATTAGAAAAAAAATATTTTATTAAAATAAAGATGCGAGAATATTCAAAACACGTACATAAAGTAGGAGAATGCGTCCTACTATAATTTCAAATTGTTGATATCTCAATAAAATTCACGTTTTTAAGATGAAATCAACCTACAAAAATTAAATAAATGTCTTATTTGCCAATGTTTACAAAATGTTTCCCACGGTTTGGCATTTTTATATAAATTAAGATTTAGCGTAAGTAAATTAGCATAATAAATAATGTGCCCTAAAAAAAAATTAAACGACCCGAGAATACTAAAAACATGTAGAAGGGAAATAAATTTAAAACTTACTAATCATTCCTAGTACCGACCGTGCGAATTTTAAACTGAAACCAGCTACGTTTCAAAGAAAAAATTCAACATAAATTTAAAAAGGCAAGATATGATTGGTTGGTCTGAGATGCACACTGCGTTGTCATGACTACCGAACCTAGGGGATAAAAACGCAAAGATAAAACATTGCCTTTTTGTGAGTTTGGCCAAGTGCGTTCTTTAAAAGACATGCTTGTTTTCGATTGCCGGTAGAAGTGCGTTTGTGGGTGATTGAAGATACCCATAATCACAATTCACGGTAACGCACCCAATAAAAATAAGTAACGTTAATAGATCTCAAGTAGAAAGGTTAAAAATTCTCTATTAATTTAAAATTGTTCGTACGGGAAAATACCTAGTAGGACTTGACTGCAATTAGAAAATGGATGAGATTAAAATTAAATTACACTCAGGTGCATTGTTTTGTAAACAAAAACAATTTCAAAACGTAGCAACAATTACATTTTTGAATGCTTATGTGTCTACCTAAAATAACTTATAATGGTAATTGTACTAAAGTTGAATCAGGTAGTAGTTGAAGTCTAACAATAAAATCCTTCAATTTTGCCGTATCTGGATAATAATCCTCATTTGTATTTATTTAAACAGTTACATAAATTTAGATGGGCTCTTTATTTGTAAAAGTTACTGTGTATTTGTTTATTTAATTAAAATTGACTGATTCAAATTTACAAATTCGTTATTATTGAAAGCCAGATCGATGTTCTCTTGCCCGTCCTTCATAATAAGATGCGAGTGACTGATTGCAAATAAACAATTATATAAAACAATATTACGAACAAAATCCAGAATCGATAATGTGTACCCAAAAGGCAGCGCGACATGTACTACCAGCAACCTTGAATTCAGGTAAAACCTGAAAACTGCGTATAACATAATATTTTGCCAAGACCCCTAGTTTAATTACTTTTATGCTAATAGATGGCGTAGTTCATTTTATATCCTAAGAGAACATGCTAAATATCAATAGCTACAACATGGTCGCTTAGGAAATTAAGTTACCTCTAATCAATCTAGTAAAAATTCGTTCTATGATTCCCATAGATCGGGTGGCTGTTGAACTCTTACTAGCGTCAGTTGACAGTAAAAATGTTTATTTGGTATATTAAGAAGTAGGTTTATATATTAAAGACAGCGCATGATTAAAATTTGTGGAAAAGGAAATGTTTTGACAAATATTTCAAACTCCTTGGCTATCGCGAAACAAATGTATTTCCTTTTAGATCAATTTCCTGTTGCGTAAAATTTGAAATATGCGTTACTAGATCAAATATTATAACTCTTCATTAAAATAACAACAGCATTCCTAAGTCGATGAACTTTTGCCAACTTCTTGAGAGCTTTAAATGCCTTCACAATAAAGGTTTTTGGTTGCGGGTGCAGCAAGTTTTACATAATATTATCGTTGTTTTCAAATCCGATTCGACTTAGAGTTTCTTTAAGCGACCCAAAGAGATGAAAATCGCAAGGTGACAAGCTTTGTGGAGGGTGTGAAAGGATTTACTAGTGCATTTTTATCAGAATTTCTTAAGCAGCATGTTGCCGGGCATTATCATGGAGGCCAATCTCACTTCCGATGGATTTCCACCAAAATCTGGGAGTCTTAATAGGCTTTAACTCTACAACCTTCTGACATAAAATATGTCTAAATGATATCTTCCATGTCCTATAATATCGTGTCCATAATTTTCTCTACTGAAGGAAGCACTTTCGATTTTTCGGCCTAGATAAGCTTTGTATCGTCATTTCGTGCTTGATTCTTAGACTCTGGAATAAAGTAATGCGCCCACGTCTCGTCACAGCTGACTGCTTTTCTTGGAAATATTTCTTCTTGATAGAACCGGTTTAGCATGTGGTGTAAGCTAGGCAGTCTTGAGATTCAAGTAATGTAAATTTTCCTGAAATTTGTGAGTAATGTTTCAACACTGATAATGCTTATCTGTAACTTGTCTATCATTACTGATAAGTTCATCAATTCGCTGAATATATTCAGGAGTGACTGATGTTTGTAGGCACCTTCCATTTGTTACATTTTCAATCAGTTCTCATCCTTGTGGGAAAAGTTTACACCAGTAAAGCGTTTGGATTTTCCAAACTTTTGATAAGGTTTTGTCAAAATTTCAGTTGATTTAACGTTTTTGATATAAAGATATTTTATAATAATGCGTTTCTCAAGAGAACTGTGCATCGGTTACTTAAAAATTATTATAAACAATGAATAAAAACGAATGTTACCGTTATGGAAAATTATATGTCAATTTTCTATTGTGTAAATACTTATATTCTGGCATTGAGAGCAAAAGTCCGGGTCGTATTTGAACTACCCGCGTTACTATTATATATTAATAATACCGGCCAGACACTAGAAACAAAAACCTGTAATATAATATCACAAAAGACTCTTGTATATTTTCTTTCTCATCCTATTTTCCTATCTTTTAAAGCAAACTACTTACAGATCACCGGTAATTGCTTCTATATTTTCTCTTCTTCGTTGGCACGTCAAAGTTGAGTACTTTTTTATGTCGTCACCCCGACGCATTTATGACATCCCTTGCGATCGTTGCTTCACGTATATATGCCAATTTCTATCTATTTTTCCAACGGCAGTCCTGTATATATCAATTGTTGATTACCAATTTCAATTTCAGTATAGTTGCATCTTGGACTACATATTTTTTATTTTCGAACTCTCAGAAATTTAACTCCAATGTTGGAATATTCCATTTACCATTCCTCCCCGTTTTGAACTCCACCAGAAATTAACCAACCTTGATATAGGGTGCAATGGTGCGCCTAATAGAGAGTCTAAGACGGATGTGATAAATGGTATGTCTGCCTCAAGACGCAGTACTATAGAGTTCTTTATAGCCCAGCTCTTTGTAGAATACAGCAAGATTACGCATAAATGGGTTCCTCGGAGATGATTGTAACCCCCTTCGTCATATAATACGACTTTAGGTAAAATTCGAGAGAGCGCATAGTTTTACCAGCTAGAAGGCGAGTCCTGATGGAAATCCCAAAAATGATTAAGTTTGCTACATGGGCGGTCCCGCTTCTTTGGAGATGGAGAAACCTCTATTTCCTGTCTAAGTGATGTACTGAGCATCTATATGTGTTCTTATTTTATCTATATTAGCGTCATTGAAGATCCATGATTGTGATATGTATGCGATAAGAGTTCTACTTACGACATACTTTATAAAGTACGGTTTTTAAATTAATTTTCCATGTTATACTGGACAAAGAAGATAAGTATTATAATCTGTGTAAATTTTAATTCAGAATTAAAAATTGATCAGATCCGTTTCTATTTTAAAATACTCAATTATTTTTAATAGTAATACGTTTTCATTTAAGAACTATTTATTATGGTTTATCAGTTAGAATAAATGTTTTTAAAATTTGATAATATTCTTTAAATATTTTAGTATTCGTAATAAGTACGTTAAACAATTTTTTCATGACGTATTTAACACGTCTAGTACAGTTACAATTTAGAGGATTAAAAACTTAATATCGTCTATTTAGCAATTCAAATTCTACAATTTCTTTTTATTTTATTATAGATATCACAACAGTTGAAGTAAACTGGTTTTTAAAAGAGTGTAGGACAAAAATAAAAATATGCAAAAGTGGTACAATTTACATAATATCCATTGTTATCAAAGAAGGTATCTAAAACTACGAAAAACCCATTACATGGGTGTTAAATGTAATTTACATATAATCTATCAGTACAGAATTTTCAATTTTAGCGGTCATTCAGGAAATTAAACATGTCATTCTCTCTATATTGATAATTGTGGATAAAATACACACACCATTTTCATGCTACGATTCTAACCGTTCACTAATTGACTTGTTTTATTATTTATATTTTGTACAGATTTTCCATATTCTGCAATGTATTTGAAATAGTAACAAATAACAGAAATACCTATTAGAAATTTTTTTAATGCCTATATATACGAGGTGTGTCTAATAAATTCGGTGAATGGTCTAATATATTGGTATTCAACACTTGAAATAAGGTAACGCGCATGCTTAGGCATGCATGGACATGCTGGACCCGTCCTCTATCCGGGATCGCGCGAGGTTCCTCGTATCGTAGTGCTGCAGTAATTTCAATAGTGTTCCGAGCAATGTCCATTGAAAAGCCATGGAGCAACGACACAACATTAAGTTTTGCTTCAAATTGGGTAAAACAGCGTCGGAAATCCATGAAATGTTGGTGCAAGTTTACGGGCAGGATGCTGTGAGTAGAAAATGTGTGTGCGATTGGTTTGCACACTTTCGCGATAGCAAGTAATCGGACCGGTCATCCACAAGCAGGACAACTGAAAACATGTGTGATCAGGATCCGTCCTTTGTGGGTTCCATTGTCACAGGCGACGAATCTTAGTGTTACGAGTACGACCCCGAAACGAAAAGTCAATCAATGTATGGCGGTCACCTTCTTCTCCGCGGCAAACAAATAGCTGCATGTAAAAATCCAAGGTGAAGGCCATGTTGATCATATTTTTCGGCAAAGAGGAATTCGTCCCTGCTGACCAAACGGTGAATGCCATATTCTACTTGGAGGTTCTCAAACGTTTGTTGCAGCGCATCTGGCGCATTAAGCCATAGATGATTCAAACGACAATGCACCATCGCATACGAGCATCATTTTACACCAATTTTTGACTCAGCTTGGCGTGACGGTTTTGAAACACCCACCCTACTCTCTAGATCTTGCTCCTACTCACTTTTTTATTCCTTCGTCTTAAGGGGACCTTGAAGGGATCGCGGTTTGCGGACGTTAAAGAGGTTCAAGAACGTGTGACAGCACTTCTGAAAGCGATTCTAAAACAAGAGTTTTACCGACAGTTTCCAGAAGCTATACGAACGTTGTCGAAAGTATGCTGTGTCCGGTGTCGACTACTTCGAAAGTCAGTAAAAGTATTTCCAATATGTATTCTGTTTAAGTGTTTTTATTATACCATTCACCGAATTTATTAGGTATAACTCGTATATTGCAAAGTTTTCGCCAGTATTATTTGCACAACAGCATAATAAAAATTCAATTTGCTCACAATAATAGACACAAACTTAAATAAGAGGTGATTACATTATTTCATCTATTGACAAGAACTAAACTGCAATATTATCTCGACCAACCGAATTTTTGGATATAAATGAAATTGATAATGAAACATGTATTCATTAGACCCAAATGTATAAAACATTACAATAAAAGTCAATAAAAATCAAAGATGGTCAAAATAACTAATATAGCAAATATCATGAAAATTTTAGTAAAAGATTTTGAGTTCCGCCAGGTGCAAAATAGCTTATGCGATCCATACAAATTCAACACAAAGCCCAGAACGTAAAAAACAAAATAATTAATTACAGCTATTATTTGTGCCTCAAAATAATACTGTTACTGGTACGAAACGGACATCTAAATATGTTTGACTACTTTTCTAGAAAACTTACAGAACTATTGGGACCAGCTACATTTAGTTGTGGGAGCATTGGATCGTAAAAATAATTGCCATAATTTCCACCTGACGCTAAATAATATCTGAGGTACATCAGTTGAGCTGTAACCTACAATTCTACCTTCAAAAAACATTTTAGTTAATGCTTCTACTACATTTAAGAATACCTACTGTCCAACAACGCTTGTGGCTAGAAGGCAGGTTGTTGCAGTGAAAAATGTTAGAGATTTTACACCAACACCGAAGCAATTCGCGTAAATTCATACAAAGTATCTGATGTACGAAATGTTCGATTCTCATAGAATTTTTCATATTAATTTGAATGAATTGTGTCATACTTTGGTGGCGTTCCGCTAATAAAGGACAAAATCTTTTTTCCTTAAGTTGCGGCCGTGGATTTATTTCTTAGCAACGGCGTTGTTGGCAGAACAACGAAAAAAAAAGAGAATTTAGAGAAAAAGTAAATAAATTGGTTGGTTTTTGGAATCGGATAAAAACAACAAGATAGACGCGTTTCTTTCACGTCCATCTCGATTCAGGATCTAATCGTTCAAAAGCGGGTACGCATTTGTCGAGTCGTTAGGGCAATAAATTCGGTCGTGTGTTGGCTCTATGTTAAAAGAAAATGTTCGGTGAGTTTAGGGACTCAACATAGTGTCAAATGTTGAAATACCCGACCTAAGAGATGGAATGGTATATCTGTAGAAATTAATTAGCGCGTTTCACGCCGTAGCAGTTTTGTTGAACGTATAAAGTTCTCTCGCAGGCACGGGAACCCATAGGACATCACGACGGACCATTTTCAGTAATTTAACAACCCAAACTAAGGTACCCCCTTTTGTTATTGTTCTCTTACCTCTTATAGTTGACCTGAGAAAGGCGTAAGAACTTAAACCTTCCCATATGACAGGATATCAATAATACATATCTTCTGTGGAGATCGTGAACGCATACTTGCGTTGACGGTGTCTAAACATAGATTACCCTAATTTTAGTGTCAGTAGATTTG
>JAHWXV010808911.1:0-10530 GCA_024586415.1 Phrixothrix hirtus
ATAACTGTCTCGTTTAAAATATTGTAAATTTGTATAACCCCCGCAGCAGTCTAGCTTTAATGACATTTAGTTAATATAAGACATTGTCAGGCTTTACCGCACAGCCCAGCTAAAGCGGATTGTTCAAGAAACAATTAGTAGGTCCCGTTGAATATCCTTCGTAATGTGATGCATAACTTACCATCTAGAAGTATATCAAAATAAGGAGCCAAGTACATCTTGAGATGATATTTTCAAAAATAAGATACTTTTCAACATAGATTAATATAATATCTTATAGTTTGCATCAACAAAATATTTGTTGTTATTATCCTTTCAAGATCGTTCGTTTTCGTGACGCACCCTACATATGTGTATAATTTCCAAACCATTACTACAATTATTTTGATAATCAAATCAGTGCTTTATTGCGAAAAAATGAGTTGAATATAGATAAAACCATATGTTAATGATTCTGTGTTTATTATGCAAATATTTAAAACTAACCGTTTCCTTTATGCAGATTTAATTATTGTTTGTTTTTTTATTTATTTGATTGAGATTTCATTAAATAAAGTGCTAATTTCATATACCGTTTTTGTACAAAATACTATGAAGTCTTTCTGTACGTATATGGATTTAATGTTTAGAGTTAGAGAAAACTACTGAAAACGCAAATAGATACGTTCACAACTAAATGGCATGCATTTTTTATAAACTAATAATCATTATTATTAACATTGCTTTCAATACCTTGTCAACCATTACTTTTTAAAAAGTAGGAAGCTAAAAATACCACTCTACATTTCACAAACTGTTCAATCATTAATTATAACCAACAGCAAATATTATGACAATGTCATACCTATATTATTGTACTTTGCAGGAAACAAATTTCATGAAATGAGGTTCCGGATAGGTAAACAAAGAGGAAAGTTTGTATGTGAAAACTCTTCTTTGTTTACTTTTGTCTCAAATTGTTTCTATACATGTTAAATTATGGAAAGTGAAGCCGCTCCAGGTCAAGAGCTTAGTGTGTTTAAAAAACGTTTTAGGATAGCATCTTTAAAAATAGTGACCTTGAAAGCTTGTGCAAAATTCTCATTAGCACTGAAACGGAAGAGCAAAACTAGAATAATACAAGGATCGCTTGTTAATTTAAGCTGAATGTGGTAAATCAAGGTTAGCTTTAGGGTGTTGGGATTAAAATTAGAACAGCCCGAATTGCCTTTACCGTGCAAACCACCTTAACTTTAGGCTGTGCTTTTCAACCCTGAATCTAGTACTCCTTTACAAGCGTAGCTGTTACGCTTCGTCTATCTGTTTAGAAATAGCAATCAAGATAGCAATTGTTGGAGAGGCGATTTAGTAGATGCTCAATTTGTGTAGTATCTTATATTTACAGGGATCATTTCTGCAATATCTTTACCCACCTTAGCGTGAATTTGCTCGCAAATAATACAGATTGTAGATCTAACACCGTTATGTAAAGAAAATTGAGTAGATAGGATTAATAGCAATTTTAGAATTATTTTAATATATTTTAGTGTTCTGAATTTGGAATATAATTTCACTGCTTTGAAAAAACATTTTTATATTATGGCTATACGAAAGTAGCATATTTTACGGGTATTTATTTATCTTAACGCTGAATAAATGTTATTAGTAAAGTTAAAGATATGTACGGAGGGTGGTGTCAAGTTTTGGTGGCGTTCCGCTAATAAAGGACAAAATCTTTTTTCTTTAAGTTGCCGCCATTGATTTGTTTCTTAGAAATGGCGTTGTTGACAGGACAACGGGGAAAAAATAAATAAAAAAAATAAATAGAAATTTATTTAGAGAAAAGTAAATAAATTGGTTGGTTCGGTAATCGGATAAAAAAACACGATAGACGCGGTTCTTTCACGTACGTGTCTATTAAGAATCTAATCGTTCCAGTAAGTGTGACAGAAACGTAATTTCCGGACGTCTGATAGGGTTCGGTGATACTTCAAAAGCAGGTACGCATTCGTCGAGTAGTTAGGGCAATAAATTCGTTCGTGTGTTGGCTCTGTGTTAAAAGAAAAACGTTAGGTGTATTTAAGAACTCAACATAGTGTCAAATGTTGGAAGACCTGACCTAAGAGATGGAATGGTATATCTCTGGGAATTGATCAGCGCGTTTCACGCCGTAGCAGTTTTGTTGAACGTGCGAAGTTCTCACGCTGGCGCGGGGAGCCCATACGTCATCACGACGGATCATTTTGTATAATTCAACAACCCAAACTAAGGTACCCCCCTTTTGTTATTGTTCTCTGGCTTCTTACTGTTGGCCTTAGAAGGGCGTAAGAACTTAAACCTTCCCGTGTGACGATAGACCACTAATAAATGTCTTCTGTGGAGATCGTGGACGCATACTTGGGCTGACGGTGTCTAAATATGGATTACCCTAATTTTAGTGTCAGTGGATTTGCGTAGTCCTTCTTCTGTCTCTTGAATAGGGCCAAATTCAAGAGACGGAGAAGTTATTCTGTAATCTTTTTATAATTGTTGCTTGTGTGTGTGTATGTTAATTAACCCCATTTTGTTGTCAATAGATATGTCTTGTCATTTAATTAGATTTTTATTTTTGACAGTAGAATAAGCTAAAAATTTCAGAGGATATATACTAATTAAGGTCCCCCTGTAGACCGCGATCAAAATTTATACTAAGCCTTGCGGTCTTAACAAAAAGAACCCCGAGACAAATTAACAAAAGGGCTAGGGAACTGGTTCTAGCTTTTCCGAGAACAGTTCCATATCTTGAGCGGCAATCTGGAGTAGTGGCACTCTCTTTCTCTTCCTATAGCCCGATTTCTAGTAGAGCGCTGAGAGTGCTGGTGTTATTCTTAGGGACTCTCCCTCCTTCAATGAGCTAGTGTCCACCAATACTGTTCTTGCGGCGTAAAGCCAAAAGCGCTCTCGACAGTGATTTGAAAACTATGCGAAATGCTATTTACTATTCAATAACAGAACTACAAGCTACAGTCTGTAATACGATTTCACTTATCGTGTCAAAACATTTGAAGGTACATTTCGATATGTCAATTCACTCTTTATTTACAAGTCATTCAAAATCGACGTATAAATACATTATTTTAAAACAGAGTAGTTGAAATATCTTCACCTAATCGAATTCTTTATAAAAAAAGGTTTAAAGGCATTAAAAATTGATACCGAAATCGTAAATCTGTCAGGAGAAACTGCTGCTTCAAGAAAATAGTTTGTAGGAGGACACGTGAGTTTCAACGTGTCGCATAAGAATTGAAGTCAACCCCATATCGGACGTCCGGAAACCGCGAAGACACCGGAAATCGTTCGAAAAATTCATGCAGTATTGAATGACCAACGAGTAAAAATGCCATAGGTATCGCAATAGGACGTAAAGAATATGCAAAATATTTGTGAAAAGTGAGCGCCCCAATTGCTAGTTATTGATCACATGTGTATTGGAATACCAGTTTTTTAGGATCGTTTGGAGCAACAAAAAGCTGACCTTGTGAGCCATTTTATGGGCATGAATGAAACATTGATTTATCACTCAACGCTTTAGCCTAAAGAATACACAAAGCAATGGACAGGAGCAGGTGGTTCTGCACAAAAGCAGGCACAGTCGGTTTTATCGCCGATGGCAGAATTTAACCAATTAAGGTGTGCACCAAATTTTATCCCTTCCTACATCCACGTCATTCTAAAACGCTGATCGCTGGTTTTTCGTCCAATAAAGGAGCAATTGCAGCCGTAGAAAGTAATTTACAAGCCTTTCGGAAAATTGGTGTGAATCATTGGTCTAATACGTCATACTGGGAATTGCTGTAGAAAATATAGTCTTTAAGGCATTAACTGGGGTAACACGATCACTCGCACCCCAGTATACGCTCGATAATTTTCTTGTGATTAAAGTGTGCCAACACTCATATCCCTCAGCACGCCATCGTTTGGATTGACGCAGTCTGGATAACGCTTTCATAACCTCCATTTGTACCTGAAGGTACAAAGGAGGCAAATCACGCAGCACTCCCAAAATTTCAGTCGGCATCGTTGTTAAGCGCTTCTGATTCCTAGACAAGCCATAAATTGTCTATTGTTAATGTAGATATAGTTTCTTTGGCTCCTTATATATAGTCACCAAACTTGTGATGGATTAGTCAAGGGTGAACTTATCACCGCCACATACCACATTGAGAGTCAAACCCCAGGTTGCCCCATAGGTGCGATGGTACATCTATGTACATGTACATGTACATCCTGTTGCTTTCTTTGCTCTTTCATATACATGATATTTCCACGTTAATCTTTGGTCAAGAGTTACAGCCAAATATGTAACATTAGAATCCCAGTATGTAGTTTTCTTTAATGAAGTGAACTGCTTAAATAGGAGTCCTCCTTTTGGCGAGGGGCGTGACCTTCATTTCGCTGAAATTAATCACCATCTGGTGGTTATCGTCCCAGTTAGTTGCTGTGTTCAAGGCATCTTGGATAACGTCTCTAACAGTAGATTCAAAGTTTCAAGTAATGTGTAGCGCACTGTCACCTGCATAGACCTGGGCAAAAATTCCTTTAGGATTAAGCACCTTTACTGAATCAGTAAATACCAGCTTCTGATATAGAGCCATTTCGTGGGCAACCTTTTGTGGCCGCGCTGTTACTTTACAACGATTTAAAGTACCCATCAAGATTCTGCGTTCTATCAGATTTCTTATCTACAACAAGATGTTGGAGGCTATGGTATGAGGCAGCTATAGAATCAACTCCAATACTATCAAAAGCACCCTAGACGTGTACTAAAATTCCCAGGTTTTTATACGTATGAGCCAGCACCTTTTTGATACCGTAAACATTCTCGTATAGGGGTGTCCCTACCGACTTACCTAATTGATAGGCATGTTGGTGATGGTGCAGAGTGAGTCCTTCAACCTCACTGTGAATGTAGTCCGCAATCACCTTTTACATTTCTTGCAGTAGAAAGTATGTCAAACCGACTGGGCGAAATGCTTTAGCTTCTTCATGAAATGGCCAGCGGTTTTGAGTAAGAAGACCAGCCTGAATTGTGGGTTATGGAATATAGTCAGTGGGATGCTGGCACTGTAGAATTTTAAAAGGTGGCAGTTAAGGATTTTGATGCCCCCTCGAGACGCAGCGATTTATAAAGTTGACTTTAGGTAAAGTTAACCTTGTGGTAGTAAATATCCATCTAGAGCTATGAGTTTTATGGAAGTTGCCTTTTTATTCGGATGCGTTATCTGACTTATCTCCCGGGAAGTAAGTGTTAATCAGTTGCTATAATGTATTTTTTATCTGAGGTAGGGAGTTTCAAAGATCCCAGTTTACGTTTGAAGTCCCATTGAAGGATCATGTGTAATCCTGCTGTCTAGGACCGAGACACAATGCCTTTACAGAAAGATTTCCGGGCCTTCCTCTCGTTGCTGCGAATTGCTGATTTGTAGCTTCTCTGGCAGATACTGAAAACCTCCAAGTCAGTAACTGATTTAGACTACCCGGCAATATTATAGAGACTCCTAGTATATTTTCGCAAAATGTTCAAGGTATAGTCCTATCATGAAACAGTTCTTTCCATAGAAAAGGTGCCTACAAAATAGTTTTCCTCAATAACTTGATTAGTGTAGTGTTCAAGGGATCAGCCAGAAAGTCTAGGTCCAAGAGGTAGGGTTCTTGGCAAACCTTGTGATTCTTTGTAGGATGCCAGAGGAGTATAGTGTCATATCGAGTACCTAAATGTGATAAACTTAAATTCGTTCTCTCGATTAGCAATGTGAATATGGGTCGATATAAGATGTTCTAGCATATGAGTACTTTTTCCGTTGATATTAGCGCTAGTACACTCAGTGTAGTAAACATTATCATCGTATCCGATAAAGAGTTTGTTAACTATATGGGAAGGGCCTTGTGAGTCAAACAGAGGATAGGTAGATCAGAGGGTTAACTCATTTTCGCCCTTTAGTGTCTTCAAATATACAGTTACAAAGGTCTCTGCTAAAAAATTGTGTTAAAGTATGTTTTTAGCAACATAGATACAGGTCCTAGGATTTTGGGTAAAGAATCATTGAAAAATATGCCCTATGTTATTACGGATGCCTGAAACTAACCCATGGTATCACCATAGGTCTTCTACATATGCTATTTGTATTCATTTTGCCACTAGCTTCCTGACAAGGAGTTGCAGGACACGACGCAGTACTATAAGTATATTTTTTCCATTCCAAGGTCCTTTACTAACATTAAGGCTGTGAAGAACCCTTCTCCATAGGCGCAGGTGCTACAGTTTCGGTGTCCTTTACTTTAGTATCGAGCAGCCGGTAGGTTATTCGTTCCATAGAAAACAATGATGTGAAGTTGCACGCTTTTACGACCTGCAGAGGATATTCGCGATATTCAGAATCAGCCAGATCCCTTGAGAGGAATCCTGCGGCATCTACTCATAGAGCCTCCAAACTTTCGGTTTTAGGTTAGGATTTTGCTTAGTAAGGCGTCGCAGTAAGGAATTGGCACCTTCCTATGATCCCGGTATACAATACCGCAATCTTACTGAGTTTATTGTGTTATAAATAAAAAACCGCAGCATAGGCGTGATCTTTAAATGTCTGTGCTCATTTATACAAGTTACCAAAATGTTCACTGCGTGAGCTGTGTATCGTGGAAGAGAGTGATGGGTTCATTAGAGGGTTTCGCTTCTAAGACTTCCACAACCTTATTTATGATCCTCCACTTCAGTTCCACTGAGATTACCACTTATGAATAGCCCTCTAATAGCGGACTCCATAGCGCTGGTATAGGAGTTACGTTTAAGTTCATGTTGTTGGGCGCTTTTCTGAGGTGATTTAGCCTCAGGTGGTATACAACTTACTGCTCGTATACGTTTAGTACGGCAGGTTTACTTTTGAGTTCTACGACCTTAGGTTCAGTAGCAGGGACTGTCTTTAGAGCCGTCGCCTTGTTTTGGGCTTCAGCCACTTTTGCCCTTTTGAGCTTTCTCCTTTGGGTTTCAAATGGCTTTGGTCCTCGATTAGGTAGTCTAAGGTTGCTAAAATCTAACAGTGGTAGGCTCTGTTTCAGTAACCCAACCTGCAGACGTTACAGAAGCCTCCTCGTTAGACATTAGCGGTTCTTACGAAGCAATATGTTTTTGGTCATATGTGTTCGATAATTGTTCCCACAGATGGTTAGGAGATATAATGTCGATTCCCGCAGAGTTTAATTAGAGGGACAAGTGGACTTAATTTAACAGCGTTTCGCCTGGTGCCTCGAGTGGAACGCTTATAAGGTATCTGCTCCACCCCAATATATCCTCCTGCAACGCTTCATAACTTGGCATAAAAGGTTTGATAAATAGTTTGCTTCCCATGATTCAGGCGATTAGGCCACCGTCCCCGCTTATCTAAACGGAGTCCCTGCTGCACAATGTGGTTACATCAATCCAACCAGGCTAGAGGTTATCCCTTGTGCAAACCTTTAGCCTCTACATGATAGCTAATACGACGTCTTTCGTCCAAAATCAATAAATGTTACCGAGCATGGAAATGGTGCTGGGGAAACCATAGTGGCTCACCTGTATATTTATAATAATTTAATGTGACTTTAATGTAGACCCGTCGAAAATTGAGATGTTACTTTTAACAGTTTTGCAACTCACACAAAAGTTAAGCAAGGCAGTTTACGGTAATTGCATGGACCGCAGAGCGTTTTTCAATAAAAGTCATCTTTTAGAAATTGCGGATATCAACTTTTGTTACATTTACCACGTACAGTGGTCTTAGTAAGAACTTTGATGATTGTTTGCATAATATCTTAAACAATAACTTTCTTTCAAAAATTTAAAATAATCCTTCAAATTAGAATTTGCTCCTTGTGGATTATACTTACTTAACGCAAAGTATTTCTAATAATTACAGATAAATAAAAATAAAAATCAACCATAGGACAAAGTAATAATAATTTTAAAATACCTAAGCATTTCATTTTGGTTACAGAAAAAATATATTGAGGCACCGCGTTATGACGGAAAAAGTAACAGTAGCATGGTAAATTCAATTACCGGCTAGTTGGATTCAGTAGAGACGGTGTGTATTTAACATATACATGTACCAAGATATTCAGATACAGCTTGCGATTAATGTTTATCTCATACTTTATTTTATTTTTCTAGTACACTTTCTGATACTTTGTTGGTGATATTCTCTTTTCCAATTTGAATGAATTATACCGTATGTCAAACTAAATTTGAAATAAAGGGAGGCAGTGACAAACAAACACTTTTAGTAACTCTTGTGTTTGATAGATTCAGTCGGTTGTTATCTGTCAACAGTTTTAATTTGAATTCAAATAGACAGGTTATGTTTGGTGTCACGTAGGTTGTTATCTGTCAAAACTTTTGACAGGTTCGCCGGTTCAATTGTGTTTTAATGTAAAGGTTGATTCTGCAAGCGGGCCCTAATACGAGAGCATACTTCGGATTTATTGTATCGCGATCAGACCTGGAGTGCGATCAAATATGAGGTGAATCGGTTCGAAGTTGACACCAGAGTGCCCAGCTCGCTTCGCGGTTGAATGCAAAGTCTCGCAGTCAACAGCGAAGTTGTTATATTGTTGAGGCTTTCTCTATTGTTGGAGGCGAAGTATCTTCAGCGTGCTTTCATCTCGTGTTTTGTACTGTTTTGATACGCGGTATCTTTATTCCACTCGCGCACTTTATTTTCTATTTAAATCCTGCGCTTTGCAGTCACTCGATATTCGAAATTTATAGCGTGTACATATCTAAAATGGCGGTATCTCATTTTATATATACAAATATCCTAACTTATTTTACTTACATACATTCTTAGTAATTTATCTAATTTTTAATTAGTATATATTAATTCATTTACTTTTTAAATTAGATAAACTCCTGGGTTTACATACATCTATACCTATAACTAATTATTATAATTATACAATGTTTCCCACACTTCGAGATTTGTTAAAGTCTTTTAAATTGTCTTTCTACTTAATAATAAAATTATAAGATTGAAACTCGCGAAAAACTATCGGTTTTTATAATCGCGATTTCGGTATTATACAGGTACTTTTGCACTTCGGTCACATCGCGAAAAACTAATAACTGGGGGTGAAAGTTGTCCATATAGCAGCATCTCCTAACTGTGGCTGGATTGGTGATAGCCCTAGGATCTTGTTCCTGAATTCGGCGACGGTGATGTCGTCTAGTGACTTTATTTCGGTCTTCCAATGTAGTCGGAATCGGTATACAGGAATACTGGGATTATGTACAAGGGAGGAATTTAGCAATTTTTAGAAGGAATTCGGGTTTTTAACGGGCGCAATTCTCTAACTTTTAATTATCTAAGTTAGGAGAATTAATATCTTTGATATGAATTGGGCCGATGACTTTGTTATCGTCAATTCCTTTTAATTTTATAGTATTCTTAGATACTAATTCAATTACTTCGTACGGTCCGGAAAATTTTGGCGACAATTTCTCTGAACGTCCCATTGTTGCACCACTTAGAGGACGGGCGCGTCGGTATATGACGTCGCCTAATTGGACGTTAGCGTCGCGTCTACGGAGATTATAATTGCGTCGCTGTTCCATACAGGATTTTGCTAAATTTGATTTTGCTAGGGTTTGTATTTCCTCTAATGATTCTAGTTGTTTTATATATTCATTTGTAGTAACTTGGGGTCGGTCAAATTTCCTTTGGGATAAACTTGTGTTCTTAAGGTTAAGGGGTTGTTGTATCTCCCTACTAAAATTCAAAAGTGCAGGTGTGAAACCTGTAGACTCATGTTTTGCCGTATTTAGTGCAAATCAAACTTCTGGAATCCATTTATCCCAATCTTTGTGTTTGTTTTAGTCAATTGGGCTATCATCGTGCCGATGACTCTATTTATTCTTTCAACGGGGTTGGCTTACGGTGTGTATGGGGTCGTTAACTTATGTTCAATTCCGAACGTTGTGCCATATTTTGAAATAATTTATTAGCGTATTGCGGTCCATTATCCGATATTATTTGTTTCGGTGTGCCAAATCGGTATATAATTTCGTCTTTTAAGGCTTCAATTGCGGTATTAGCAGTGGCGGTACGTAGAGGTTTACTCTCTACCCACTTTGTGAATGTGTCTTAGAAGACACAGATCTTATTATCGGACCTATAAGATCTGTACTTATAGTGTGCCATGGCCCATTTATCTTTGTATAGCCCTTTTTTCTAGCTGGTTTTAACTGTGACGGTTTATATTGTTGAGAACTTTGGCATTGTTGAATGTATCTTCTTATATCAGTTTATATTCTTGGCCAATGATAGTTAAGTTGTATCGGGTTTATAGCTTTATTCGTCCCTAAGTGGCCTGCGCTTGGGGTATCATGATTTTTTGCAATTACAGCTTTTCGCAGATGTTTCGGTACGCATAATTTCCAGCTGAGTTGTAAATTTTTATTTACATCTTCAGTTGTAGTCGGTATATTTCTGTAAATATTATCTTTATCAATTTTAAAGTCTTCGTATTTTTCAGGGTGTTTCT
>JAHWXV010809035.1:0-11334 GCA_024586415.1 Phrixothrix hirtus
AAAACTTTAAAATTAAACTTCTTTAACACTTCAACAATAAATTAGTTTGGCAGATGTCAAAAGTAGTTCTCATGACAAATATGAAAATGGAAATGTCTGTGTGAATTAAGCAAAGATACATCATTTTATTTCCATAGGTCTCTTAATTAGAAAACTTTTTATACACACGTTAGTATATTATGTCATAAGACATGTTTTTATCACACGAGTTAAAGTTTAGAAAACGAGCCTCATATAGGCGAGTTTTCTAATGCACGACTGTGATAAAACGTCTTATGAAAATTTAAAAAAAACGCACTTTTTTGACATATAATTGATTTAGGAATTTTAATGATAGTTGAGTTTTGACATTTGAATATGAAAGTTTTGTCAATTTTCTATTCGATTTTGATGTTTAATAAGGTTAATTATTAATGTTACCAACCTTTTAAAAATATATATTCTGTGCTAAAAAGGAGGCCATTATGAAACTCAAATGTTTCGAAATGAGCTCATTTCGATACGCAAATAGATAAAATGTTTTTATCAACTTTATAGATCCTAAAGATCAAAACTTTCGAAATAGGGTCAGCTGTAACCGATTTCAATATTAAACATCTTTCGTAATTGCTTCTTTAATTATTATCAAAGCAAAAATTCATTGTTACTAATTTTACAATAGTATTGATAATAAAATTTTTTGCAAAGTTTACAGGTCGAACGCAGATTTTCCTAGCAAATCAACATCTTCAGAGTAGAAATGCCGTACAGTTCATGATTTAGAGTCCCGTTCTGATTAAGGTGCATATTTTCACCCAAGGGATAAGGGTTGAAACCCAATTGGGGTCGGTAAATTTTTCAGCGGAGAAAAATTTAAAAAAATATGCTTTCTTCTCGGATAAGGAAGTAAAATCGTAGGTTCCGTATCACTATGATATTTGGCACGTTAAAAGACGCTACTGGCGGTGGAACTCCTTCGGAGGGCCAAGGAAATTTTCGCGACCCGAAGCTTCAGCTACAAACAAAAGATACCTACCTTATTATCGTATTTCCTACATTTTGAATTTGCAATTTTCTTTTTGTGCAATACATTTATAAGTATAGTTCAAAATTCAGTTTCATTATTCCATTTCCATTCATTTTCATCGCACTTCAATCCTTTCTTCTTTATTTTGTCTTTTTGGAACAATTTATAACGGGACGAAAATGTCTTTGGGCCTTTGAAGGTTGAGGGAAATGGCGTTTTTGATACTGAATCAGCTCGTTACGCCGGCTGCCACGGTGTACCGTGTGGGGGTTTTACAGTATTTGTTCGTAAGAATTGAGCTAATAACTCAGGACAGCTTTCAAGATTCAAAATTGGGTAAAAGTCGATATATTTGGGCGCCACCTTATCTTTGTCGAAATGGAAGTTTTAATTACTGGAGACTAAATGATAAAAAATTTAATTCCAACCGTACATGCGATTTTTGTATTCGGGAACGCTTACAAGGTATTTGATTTCTCGTACGCTACTAAAGAAGCCCTCCTAACATGTGTTCCTTAAGGACTTCATTCTATTATTTTTCTGTAAGGAAATACTATTATTCCTTAATACTAAGATTACGTTAAATTCTGAAATTATAAAAGCATCTAGTTTTGACTAAATGGTTATAATAAAATAATATAATTTATGCAGGCAATTAAGGCACAATTAGTTAAACAATTATTTACTAACTAACAAAACGATACTAGAAAAAGAAGGAGGGATCCCCAATTTACTTATTTATAATCTACCTAAGCTATTAACAAAGTATTAATCCCTTGAATTAAAGGGGTAGTTCGGAATTGAGATTACGTTACCAAACAAATATTGGGGTTGAGGGTCGGATTCCTCTTAGTGAAACTTGCTGATTTATCAAGTGGAAAAGCTTTAAAAACAGAAAAATGGCCACTTACTTGTAATTACTTTGTGATTCATGACTTTAGTAGCGGGATTCAATGCCTGCCGTAGTTTCGATTATGACGTACTTGGAGTACTTTCCAAACGTCCTACGACACTTTTGGCCAAATTGAACGAGGATTACGAAATTTGATCCAAATCTTATTTGATTCGCATGGAGTGCCAATTTGCCTAATTCGCTACGATTCAGGCAGTAGCTAGTTGATACGGATGGCTAGTTCGTATTGTTGAATTCGGAAATGGCAATGCCTAACGATAACGTTACGTCCCACCAATACGTGCTTGCACTTGAGAGCTCTGATCTCTACTAACTGATTTTGTATTCCTTCACATTGAAATTGTCAGGAAAAGGGGGGGGGGATTTGGTGGTTGTCATTTATTTATAGAAACAAACATGATTTCGTGAGAAGCTGAAGTTGTAAATTGTTTTTACACTCGTAAACCAGGCGTTTTCAAAAGTTCATTATTATAAACGAAATTCGTAATAACCTGTAAAATCCTTATTTATAAATTTTGATACCAAATAGATACTGGTATTTTACAGATTTGATTATGTTATTGGTTTCCTTATATACTGGGTGTTTCCAAATTAAAAATAGATGTTGTAGGAACTTTAGACGCGCTTACAAATTCTATTAATCATAAATGTAAACAATATTAATAGCGTAAGGACGTTATAAATAAATAACTATTGTGACGCTCCCCGTTTTTTAGACGTCACGCTAAATATAAGCATGATCAATAAATTATGACCACGCACTATATTTTTGTCATCCTAATAAAATATCACTAGGGTTAACTCTAATCTACCTTTAACTTATTTAATATTTTAGATATTTAAATTTTGTCGTTTTTTTAATATTAAAATAGTTTTTCAGCATATAAAAAAAATAAGGGTATTTAAGATTTAAAAAATTAACAAAATCGACTAGGTTTTTTTAAATAATGGAATTTCTAATTTTCAGTTTAATTCTATAAATTAAGGCAATGTAGATATTTATTTTAAACTTGCATTTCTTATATCAAGCTTGTGGCGGCTTGCGGTCATAAAATAAAGGTTATTGCTTCTCTGAAGTTATTAAACATAAATGAAGAAAAGCGCATAGATTTATATTAAACAGAGAAAGAGGTAAGCTTAATATAAACAAAGGTTGAGTAAAAAATGTTAAAGCCAATTACGGAAATTATCGCTTCAGATTGACCTGGAACCTCCGCTCTAGGTTGATATGGTTTTATTCTATTAATTGAGTTCTGTTTATCAGAACTTTTAAGGCCAGATAGTTCTTTGTACGAGTTTTACACTGTTCATATTTCATTTTCAAAATTTTGCAAGTATAATAAGAGCGTCCATTTTGGGATTATGTATTCTCCGTAAGTATTTTATTTTTACACAAAAACGGTCGTCTTCTCTAGTTTGTTGGCGTTCAATTATTTTCAAGCAAATTTACCGCCCACATTGGCGTTAAAACAGCACTAATGTAAACATATCATCCACGAAGAGTTCTCCAAGTAGCAGTGCCCATTACAGCAACTTTATTCGTCGCCAGAATGCAACATGTAACAGAAGACAAAATCAATAAGTTTACCACCAAAGTTTGGAGGTCAAAAATCCCTTTCACAACACAAATTGTAACTTAGGTCTTGAATTTACTTAATTTTTAGCAGAGAAATCCCTTACATCAAGAGCAAAATGTTAATAGTGCCGCCTTACGTTAAATAATGATGACGCCGAAACGAACGGAAATGGCTGCTGCTTTACTCCCCCGAATGCAATCAAGTTACATAGGAATTGAAAGTCACGAAGGTTTTAAGAATACTCCATCGCGTAAACAGCATCGATTGGTATCAACTGATGTACTCAATCAAGGTCAAACAATTACAAGGCATTTTAATAAATATTGTGAGCTCGAAAGGGCTACAATTGACTAATTTGTTTAAAAAATAGGCCAATGTGGAAATTTTTAATTAAAAATTTTGTGATAATAAATGAATATAAAATAGATCAAAAGTTATTGATAATAAAGTAAACAGTCAGTGGCAGCTCGTAATTACTCCTTTGATAGAAAATTCAAGTTTTAACGAATGAAATCAAAATCAAACCAAATATCATTGACCAAATGGGGGTTGTCAGCGCTTGTGTATTAGTTCCAACCAAATTCAAGTTAACTTTAAGAATTTAAAAATTTGTTAAACGCTAGTGTTAGATATTAAAACCCTGCTAAGTGATATTTTTATCTTAATGTCATTTTAATTAAATTGCCTTTACGGGATTGGATTAGCTAGAATATTTTATAGTGCCTCGTTATAAAATATGTTTGTTTATAACGGGATCTATCAGAAGATGTTTTGTTGCTATTTTGCTGTTTTCTTAAGTATTTGATTAATCAAAGCAAATCATAAGTGGGTTCACAATTGTGACCCAATACAGGGTGAGCATAAAGTCGCTATATGTTTCTGTGAAATAAGTGATAAATGTTTGTTTTTTGCAAGTGATCGGACAGAATGTTCACCATACAAGAACGAACGGCCATTGTTATTGCCCATTGGCGTGCGGGATTTTATCCGTAAATTTAGAAAGGAAGCTCCTACAAGATTGGAAATCAAGAATTTGGTGAACAAATTCAAACGCACGGGTAGTGTTCATGATGAAGAACATTCTGGGAGGCCGCCCATAACGTCAGACACAGTAGAAAGCATACAGAATGCGATCACACGTAGCCCCACTGCGTCGACCAGGAGACTGAGTAGGGAGTTGGGTATCCCACAATCCACAGTCTGGAAAACCTTACGATACACCTTGAAGAAACGTGCTTACAACATCCAGGTTACGCATAAACTGAAACCGGAGAATTATGCCGACGGACAGACTGCGTGTCATGACTTGTTACATGCGGTGGAAAACGAGGATCTCATGTTACATGTGTTGTTCAGTGATGAAGCAACTTTTCACACCTGTGGACATGTGAATAGACACAACTGCAGAATCTGGGCAAACGAACAACCAAATGCAGTGCAGGAGTGGTAACGAGATACCCCCAAAGTGAATGTATGATTAGGGATCAGGAAGACCAGAATCTATGAACCGTTTATGTTTGCATAGTCAACAGTTGCCGGACACACATACCTCGACATATTGCATTGGCTGTCCGTGATTACCTGAATGTAACATTCCCAGGTAGATGGATTGGTCGTGGGTCAAAAAGGATGTGGCCCCCACGCTCACCAGACGTGACTCCCTTAGATTTCTTTGCTTGGGGGTTTATCAAGTCTGAGGTATACCGGGTGAAGATTAACAGCATACCGCAATTGAAGCCACGAATTAGGGACGCAGTTACGCAAATTTCACCGGCTATGTTGAACAACGTGTTTCGGTCTGTGGAAGAATGCTGGCGGCTGTGCCTAGAATTGGAGGACAATCACATTGAGATGTACTGGTTTGTGGTCCTGCTGTGGTACTTGTTTCAGTACATATGGTAGATGTTTAATAAAGTTGCGTTGTGACAGAAATGTATAGTGACTTTATGTTCACCCTGAATTTTTAGCAAATCGCAGATTTAACTACTTTATATTTAATAATGTATGCGGTACTAAGGCTCTTATCTGCCCTGCTTAGTTAAAAGGTCCTATCTGAAAATTGCTTCTTTGAGATAATTTAAGTTTTATATCATTTTTTCTGACAGATTAGATTATATAAATTTATTTAACTGTTAATAATTCATATATGACTTTAGAAACATGATAAAATAAAAATTGTTTTAATTTATTAGACTATCACATTAATTAAAAAATTAAAGGAAATTTTAGAGAGGACATTTTAGCTAACCAGTGCAGCTTCTTTTTAATTCAACGTAATAATTATTTAATCGACATGCCCAAGACAAACAAAACAAATACGGCAAGAAGTCAAATAAATGTATGCCGTTGTTACATTATGGTAACCTTTAGTGAACTGTTTCAGGTCCATATTCGGTTAATAAGTCTTATGGACAGCTCGATAGCAAAAATTCAGCGACTGCCTAGGAATGCGGTTCCGCTGCTTATTTATGTCAAATTTTGTAAAGTTATTTACATTTGGGTTTTTGTGCGTGGTGACGTTACAAATTTTAATTTTTTAATTGTTAAATGTGTATGTATATATCTTATATTTTAATTATTAATATATTTAGTTCACTGTTTTTGAATCTATGATTTGTAACTTTAGAATTTAATATTACAGGATAATTTTCAGAACAGTTGTGTTAGATATATTAAGAGGAAAACTACTGTAATATGCTTAAACATATTTTAATTCTTTTACATATTTCTAAGGGTATATATTTTAAAAACGTTCTCTCAAAATTTTAACATTTTAATTGTGACGGTTATAGCGCTCGCATCAAGATGCGACAGCGCAGAACACAACATATACAGATTATTAAACACGTAGAGGTTTACGATATTTAGCTGACCTTGATCAGTTGCACGGTTGGCATCGTATTTATCATATATGCTGTATTACACTATCATGAGTAGAACAAATAAGACTTGTAATTAGAATAAAACGTGACAAGTGACAGATAGTGAACAAGATGAAATCCGATTAACTACAAACAATTGAAATTTTAATCACTTCTTCTTAAAACGGCTTTTTTGAACCGCCTTGATAGGAAATTGAGAAAACTGTTCATTTGATTAATATGACCAAGACCGAATTTTATTCAAAAACTTTATTTCTTGTTGAAACTTCAAATATTTTTCTAATGTCCGCCAAATTGTCATTTTTTATACATTAATACTTTTTATGTCGACACAGTCAACTACATGTAGGTTGTAATTCTTTTTAACTTTCATATGAATTATATTGTCAAATTACTGTCAACGCGACAGTCATCATTCGTTGGCAACAATTACCTGAGAAAATGTTATAATAAAACAATTAAACAATATGTGGCTACATTATAAAATGTTCAGTAAAATATAAAATAAAACATTCTCAAACATGTCTAAAGCTTTTGGGTCGTTACAGTGATTCACCCATTTCCCGTGGAAACTGTTAAAGTGTAAAAGCGACGCGTAAACCGATTGGCAACAAATCGCGTGTGCATTTAGGTTTGCGTTAAATTCTAGAAGATTGTAAAGATAAGACATTATAAAAGGCAGTAAGAATATAACCGGAAGTAAATTATCTTAAATTGATTCAAGATCAAACATTGTTCATTAACCTGAATAAAGATAAAGTGTAAATAATTAGGATAAAAAGATAACGAAATATGGCGCAATAATAATCCTGATTTAAAACATTGAGAAACCGCTCAAATTCATTAAAAAAAATAGAGATTGCTTCTTAAAATATATAATACATATTAAAACAACCTCAAAATCACTTTTAATCAACAGGAAACCATTAATTGAAATTGCGCAATATTACGTTATAAATAAATTGATAATCAGAGCACATGAGGTTGTACGATTATCAGTTAATGTAAGACTAAATACACAGATATAAATGGCGTTCGAAGAACAAAGAACGAGGCCTGATAACTATGTATAAAAGCGCAACATTTTCAAGTCGAAAGGAAGTTCTTGTAGATCTCTACTGAATTCACACCGAAACATTCTCTGTCCGAGAATATATTGCATTTAGCTTTGCCTTTTGTAAAAGTAAAAAAAAACGCTTTGCTAATTACAAAAGTACGCAAACCGTTTCCGCCGAATTGTTTAGATTCTATTATTAAAACCGTCAGTTCAGTTATCCGAAAGGGTAAAACCCCTTGTACCGTCCGCTTTCCTGCGATTTCATATTTGAGAGCGGATGAATTGCTCTGTATCCCGTCTTGATTATAAAGGAACACAGAACGCCTAAGTTTCGGATTGATTCTGTAGCGGAGACTCAAATACTGCTGTAATCTATGATTGCGTCGTCATCAAACATCTTTGACTTACTAAGTATCAAACATCTGTTTGGTGTCGGTTGCTTGTGATATCTTCATCCGCCGAGTGGCATCGGTCGCGAATGGAGGAAGATATCATTCCCGGACCTCCTGATTCCTTACTCGAGGGAGCTCGCCCGCATGTGTTGCGGTTTCCTGCACATTTTAAGGAAGACTGAACTATACTAACGTAAAGTGACAGGAAAGCAGAAACGATCTCTGGGCGGTGAGCGTATTCTGTAAGTAGCACAAGCGACGCTGCGCGTTTGTCAAACCAATAACAGTTTAGAGAACTGCTTTCCACATTGAGCGTTTTAATTTTGATTATTATTTGTACATATGTACAAATTTCCGAAAACTGTTCTTTTGACTTATTATTTTATTTAGTACAAATAAATTGTTTTGAAGGTTTTATTCATCTTATTATTACGACCGAAGTTACTTATATTAATTCAACGTAAATCAATTTAAGTAAAAAGTTCGTTTCGTACAAGAAGTTGAGGCCACACTCGTTGGCCGCATTATTTAATACTTAAACTTTTCTACTTTAGAATAACCGATTCCAGAGTATTCCAAGAAGGCCCTAGGCGTACCAGCGACCTCTACCGCACCATACTGAACCTACCCGCTACGACTAGTGATTCCGGTTTCTAAAATATAAATTAGTTTTTTTCGAATCTGTCCAAAGGATACCTTCCGAACTGGTACAATTGTACATCGTAGAATTATTTATAAAGCAAATTGTCATATGAATTCTCAATTTCAGTAACTTCAATTCGCTTATGAATCTCTATCTCGTAAAGAGATTCATACGATTACTAGCACTGACCCGATTAGAGATTATTTCCAGATTTGATAATTGATGTCTCATTTTAAAATAGAATACTCGATCCCTACTTTGTTGAGCTTCCCGGCTCCTTAAATTCCAAGTCCCAGCTCTTTCTCTATTTGCTAATTTTATGAAACGTTCCTGAGTTTTCAAAACCGTTTTTATTCTAACAATGTAAAGCAAATTTGCTTGTTAAACGAGTATTTTATAGAGCATCCCGCTTGCAAGCAACATTAGTTTGGGTTACCAGTTAATATATGCTCTTCCAAGTTGTTTACATTGGGGTACCGCCAGGTAATAGCTACTCGTTTGATTGTATCTAAAGCTCGTTTTCTTACGTGTTAATGATAAAACTCATTTAATGATCCATAAGTGTAACTGAAAATGTTTACGGAATTAGCATCTGAAAAGGTGCTATGTACCCCTAACGTGTTGTTTAGTTAACTCTCGAGTTATAACAGGTAAAGGAAAGATATGCTGTAGCCATCCTGCTATCAACGTTTATTTAGGTACTAAAATAAATTTAATTTCCAGTTGCGTTTGTGCACTAAGGGTGACCGCTGGGTGAATCATTGTTCGAAAGAAAATAAAGCGTCCTTGGTTTCTTAAGTGGTACAAGCCGACAGAATTAAGGTAAAAGTAGTTTTCTCCTACTTCACTGCTCTGAAGAAATTCTTGCAGTCAACTTATTTAACGCATTAATAATTGATTCCTAATTAATAATAAAGTAAATTAATCAAAAATTTATTAGAATTTAAATTATATTTTACTGTTCTCTGACTTGTAGACATTGACCTGCATAAATTATACACCTACTTCCCGAAAATAAGTTGAGCAAATATTTTAATTACAGTTATTAACAAAAATCAAATCACTTGAGAATAACAGAAATCGCTATTATCGTCAACTGAATTGTATTGGTTACTAATAAAAAGATACTAGTCAGTTCAATTCCCGTGTTCACTCGAACCTAACCAATGATTTCGACTCACACGCCGGCTCAAACAAGACGTAATCAATGGAATCAATCGATTCCAACTTTAATATAAACATTAAAAATAATTTAAAATCAAGACACGAATTGAAAATCTAGAAATCCGAGCTTACACTGGCCTTCTAACATGCCATAGCTTTAACAAACACCGAACTACAATCGAAGTCCTCTCTATAGGAAATGTAGTAAAGACGATGAAACATCATTTCAGCGTTCATCTTTGAGTCATGACTCCCTGAACCCAATGCAATCTTAAACGCTCCCCCACCCAAGATACTGAGGTTTCTGAAAATCTTAAGACTTCAAGGATAGTTCCGCGGGCAGTTGATACAATGGATCTAATAGGATTGAATATCGATTGGTTAACCTAACCTGCCTCATTAGCAACAACAACATGGGTTCTGCTTTACCCCAATTGACGATATTGTAAGCACGGTGAATTAAAAGAAGGCTGGTTGCCAGTTGGTGAAAGGAGGCGAAGTCATCAGATGAAACTGACATTAGAGAACTTTGAAGCACACATGAAACGGCATACACAAAATATTTTCTGCGTTGCTTGTACATCTCACGCACGTTTATTCAGAGGCGCGTTTGGCTTATGCCCTAAAACTATGCTGATGTCCCGCTAGCGGAGGAGGGAGGGCCCCTGACAAATTTGCACCAGCACGTCCGCGCTCTAAGGAAAACGCTTTGTGACGCGTACAAATATTTGAAATATAGGGGGCCGTATACTAAATAAAACTGTTCCTCGGAATAGGGAGAAACGGTTCCGGGCCATATAGTTGTGTTGTCCCGGGTTTTCCGCTTATCTGAGCCCCAAATAATAATATAAGTTAAGACCGTGGCAAGAGGAGGGGGGGGTACTTGAACTAACACATATCCCCTGAAATACAAGGTAATAACTGTTAACTTATTCTAAGTTCAAAATGATATTCTAGTTGGGTAACACTATTTATCTATTGCTAAAGAAATGGGTTATTTAGGATACACAAAAAAAGTAGGATACAAAAGTCTACAGGTAACTTCTTCGTCTCTTGAATGTGGCCTAATTCAAGAGTCACGGGGAAAACTAATCAGTTCACTATAACTAAAATTATTGTTTAAATATACTAGTTGCAGTCAACGCAGATATGCGCCCTTAAGCTGAACAGAAATTATGTATTAATAGGCTCCCCTCGCAACGGGAAGGTTTGAGCTGGCCTCTACAATAGCTGTCAGCCGGGACTATAAGTCAAACTGGATTCTCGCCGATATACATTAACTTTTCACTTACGTCCTTTATAGGCAAACAATAAGGAAGCAAAAGAACAATGTAATAAAAAAATACCTTAGTCCTAGTTGTCACTCCGCCAGGTTGCTCGATTGCCCACAACCAGAATCATCAGTCGTGATTTTATTTATAGATTGCTGCATGCACAGGGGGAACTCGCATGACAAATGAAGCTATAACCTGGATGGAAAAACATAGGTAAATCCCCTGAAATCCACCACTCGATCTCTCAGGCCTGGTATTCCGACATACTACATCTACGGAACCCGTCAAAAAAAGAAGTCACTCACACGACCGATTCTTCCATGTACGACCTACGCGCGTTTGACTGCCACAACGCGGTGGTCTCGCGACGCGTTAGTGCCTATTATATATATATATATATATATATATATATATATATATATATAT
>JAHWXV010809053.1:0-12433 GCA_024586415.1 Phrixothrix hirtus
TGTCCAATTAAATTCAAGGTTAGTAATGAGTGATGGCATTGCAATTTATTACATCATTATGATGACTAATTTTATTCTTCACTAATCTAGAGTTTTCCTTAAGGTTCTGGAATTTCTCCTTTCTAGATAATTGTTAGGTTAAACTTCCTTAGTTTTAATTTTAACTAGAATCCTACCCTGTTAGTTAGTGTTATACTTAAATAAAAATATAAGAATTTGCTGTTAGTGTACTGAAAAATAAATATTTAAATAAATAAGTGTAAATAAGTAATCCTAATATTAGTGAACAAAAATAAAAATTTTTAAATAAAATTAGTTTCGTTACAATAGGTTTTTAAAGCTCTCCCTTGAAGTCTATACACTCATGCAACATCGGTAACCATTCACTAAATCCCTACGATCAAAATTTTTTGACGCAGTACAAATTTCCTCTTCAAATGTTAATGGAGTTTCCTGATCTGGTGAAAAACGGAATCCATAACACTTTTTTGTCAAGAAATCGGAAGAAATCGTAGACTAGTATGACAAATAAGGTGAACAGGGTAACAAGTTAACTCTCTAAGACTGCAAAAACTCTCGTTGCTAAATGCAGGGAGGCATTGCCCTGATGCCGTTGCAAACCGCGCAAATCGGTGTATGGTAACTTTGTAGATCATACTGCAAGACTTTTATCGAACAAATAGTCATATATCGTTAATATGTAAAAACCTTGCGATCTTAACGGTGCATTTTTAGAAAAAAATGAAACGATTATTTACTTCCCAACGCTTCTTTGTCAGCGAACTTTTATGGGAGGCAACACATTTTCAAAGCACCAAACTGTGATTTGGTATTTTGCTTAGGGATCATACAGTTTTGCTAGCGCGATTATTAAGTTTGCTTGGTATAAAGCTGTATCGAACCATCCTAGCAGCTTTTTGATCTGGTGTTAGAAGATGAGGCAACCATCGAGAGCAATGCTTTTAAGCTGATACTCAGTTATCTCCAAATACTTCTCAATTTCAGCAAACGCCACCCAACAATCCTCTTTCACCTTTTTCGCCATAGCTGCGAATGCTTCATCAGTGACTCCACTTGGAGATCTACCAGTGTGTGACTCATTATTGAGACTTTCCAGCTATGTTTAAATCCCGAAACCAGATTATGGATTGGAAGACATGAAGGATCACTCTCCCCAGTGGTAATTTTAAACGAATCAAAATATTGCTGTCGCGATAGACTTTTTTTATGGTTATGGTATATGATCGTATGAAAGTCGCCTTTTTCGAATTCCATTATAACTCGCCAAAATGAGTGCATGCACGATACATCTCGCTTATCAAATATGCAGTTTGTTTCGTGTAGGAACTAGATTTTGAGTCTTTAAGCGATTACCAAATTTATTAAGAGGAAAATTATTAGACAATCATTTGTAACTTAAAAAAGCACTAATAAGTGTTATATGAAATTCTAGAAACGAAAAGCTATCGTCAGTAACGTAATTAGGCCAAGAAATATCTCGAATACAAAACCTGAAATGAGTATCAAGCGGTAAGAAAAGAACAGAAAATAGAATAAAAATAATGCGACAAAGCGATACTATATGTGAGAAGAAGCTGTCCATGAAAAGCAGGTCTTAATGTCCAAAACGCAAGTAACGGTAGCACTAAATTCTATCTAATCCTAATCTTGGTTAAAAAAAGAAGCTCAATACAAAATAAAACAACTGAAAACAGGAAATCGTTAGGTGATTTTAAAAAATTCGATTAATTCTATTAATTTAAAACGGCCAGTATATTTAAATTATTTTAATTTACGTATACGTTTTATTTCAGATGATTATTTTATACACATTTGTTGAGATCTATAAAAAAAATAATCTATTTTTTACATTACACCTGTGTAATTATTTATACAGAAATCCTGCTTTTAGTGGATCTTAACTAATTTTAATTGATTGTATAACACTTTTTATATAGCTACAACGCTAATGATAGTCCAATGCTAACAGACTGAAACATACATAGTCTACTTATTATTTTTTACATTAAACCCAGGTTTTGAGTCTTAAAATTATTTATCATTTTCTACATATTTAAATATCATTTTTAATAATAGCAATTGCTACAATGGTTTAAAATATTGCTTAGATAAAATCCCCTTTCGATAACGCCATGCTTTGCTTGCGTATTTAATCATATGGTATTAAATCTCACCTGCGCCCATTTAAAATTTTAGGTAGTTATTTAACTTGGATCTCCGCCTCTAGGTGTTTTATGAAATATGTAATGCGAATATGTAGTAATACTTGATGAATAACATAGTTAGACCTTGTGTCGTATGCGCAAAAAATATGCGCGGCATTTGTTATGCTGTTGCAACTAGAGTTTTCAATTGTTCAGTGAGTTTATTGAATCCGTTTGTCCAGAAAAATGAGACTTATGGAATGCTAATCGTTATTTGTTAAGGATACCCGGATCTGTAGCAATTATTAGTACCGGAGAGCTTATGTAAGGGCGTCCTGACAGCGAGATTTCTGCAATATAAATTTTACTATTTGTTTTCGGCCACAATTTCATGAAGAATAGTTGAATTTTGAAATTTTATTCGGCATATTTGAAAGATAAATCGCCTCTGTGAATAATTATTAAGTATGCTGTTAATTACATATGAGTGCTAAACAAACAACCTTGTTTTTTGCGCACAGGTGTAATAGATTATGAACCCTTTTATGATTTCGGATAAAAATATAGAAGATTAATGTGCGACTTTAAGGCATGAAATTCTAATATGTAATATGTAAACGTGTATCTGTGATCAGGGCATATATCGTAATTTTAATTTAAATTTAGGTTAAGTTATTAAGGTGGTCACTTTGATGATATCCGAGAACTTAAAGTACAGTAACTAATCTAGCAGAATTCACCCAATTTGTTTCACGTGTATTAGATGATCGTGGACAAGTAGATGTCATTTATAATGATTTTTTAAAGGCATTTGAGCGTATCGATCATAACTTAATTATCCACAAGTTGCGTTACATAGAGTTTTATGATAGTCTCCTTGCGCTTTTTATATCTTATTTACTGAACTATCCGCAGTATGGAGGCTATAAATCTAACTGCTTTAGTGCTTCATCAGGTGTTCCACAAGGTTCCAATCTACGTCCTCTTATTTCCCTAATCTTTATTAATGATCTTACCAATAATATTTCTTGCCGAAAATTACTTTTTGCAGACGATTTAAAGTTATTCTACCGTATTGATATTCCAGATAACCAGATCAAAAATATTGAATATTGGTGTCAACTAAATTCGCTTAATCTTAATCCTCTAAAATGCAAAGTTGTTTCATACACACGCAAAAATACTTCGATTATATTTCCATATTCAGTTGCAGGTGTTGAACTATTACGGAGTTCAAGCGTTAAGGATCTAGACGTTTACTTTGATAATAAACTAACATTTTGCGATCATATAAATAAAACTACATCACCATCTATAAAAAGCGTTAGGTTTCATCACAAGAAACTGCAGAAATTTTTCCAACAGTACAGCTTTAAAAACTATATGATTCAGTTGTAAGGACTAAACTGGAATATTATATTTTGATTTGGTATCCTTGCTACCGTTCTGATAAGCAAGAATTAGAGGGTGTTCAAAGAAGGTTTTTAAAATAATTGTCTTTTCGCGGTGATGGAATTTATCCCGAAAGAGGTTGCGACCATTTTGCACTCCTAAAGAGATTAGATACCATAACATTTGAAATGAGAATGATTTTATCTAGCTTGATTTTTGTATATAAATTACTGGATAATCAAATCTACTCTATACCCCTGCTGTCTCAAATATTTTTTTATGTACTTCATCCGCCTTCTCATAACAAAAAAACATTCTTATCTATTACTGCACTTACTACAACCAAAATCACCTCTAGTGAGAATATGTAATAATTTTAATGAAATATGTAGTACCTACGATATAAACATCGATAATTTATCACTTTTGGTGAATAAAGCTAAAGACACCTTTCTATTAAAAACCATTATCTAGAGTTGACGTTTGTGCTTTTTACTTAATCTGTACTACAGTTACATACATTTATTCTTATTTTTCTTTATTTATTTATTGCAAATTTATTGTTATATTGTTTTTTTATTTATTGCAAATTTTATAACGATTTTTTTTCTCTAAATTAATCTACAATTCTATCGAACAGATTTTTTATTACGTTTATTATTATTTGTTATCGTTTGTATTTTATTTAGTTTTAATGCTAATAGCTTAATATATTTAGTACATTTACGTTTGTCCTGTAATTGGATTTACTATGTTGGGAAAATATACATTATTATTATTATTGTTGTTATTATTAAAGACCGATTGTAGATTAAGTTGTTTAATAGATCTATTATAACAGAATAGTTATTGAACTACAAGTTTTAGGACGTATTGTGAAATTGGTGTACTATATGCCAGTTTGATTCAATACTTATACAATTAAGTAAAGATATTATCAGCTTTAAAGGAAATATATCAGGTTATATTGCATCTTTAGCTGAGTTTAATTCACCTAGCACCCTTTGGAAAAGGAGTCATTCTTAACTTTGACGGTGATAATTTTTCAGCATTGAGTAACTTTTTTACCACAATATTTTAGTAAAAGGTTAGAAACTCGCCCCTTAAGCCCTAAGTGAAGGTGTGACCGTCCTGTTGCAAATCTATTTCAAATAGCCGCACTGATATTGTGAATTAGTTATAAGTTTCCAACAGAACAGTGTTGAGTTCACTCCCAATTTGCCCTTTTCTCAATCTTTGATAAAGGTGTTTTCTTTTTTAAGGCATTTGAACCGAACTAGTGGTCTGACGAGAAAGTTAAAGCGAAAGCCACCTTCTCAAGTTTCAAACAAAATTTATCTCATGCGCTTTCTTTCCATTAATTCCCATTAAAAAATATTTGGTGTGAAAACATTTGAATTACAAGAACCACCACTGATTTCAAACAGAATGGCTTTTATACGAAACAAAACAAGTTTACAACTAAGTCTGTTACAATGCCTTGGCACTATTTTCTCTTTTCATCCACGGAGAGGTATGCGTGAACCAGATGTTATTAATCAAATCATATACGAGGCACAAGGCATTATTATTAAGAATAAAAGAACCAGTGTATCCTTTCAAAATTTTATTTTAGATATGTTTAAAGTAGTTGCCTTCTGCTATAAAGCACTTGTCCATTCTTTTCCTCCACTGTTTAAATGCTCCAAACTAAGCAGCTTTAGGAATACTATCAAAATAACATCGAACAGCAGCATCGATCTCTTCCTCTGAAAAACTCTTCTTCCTCGTAAGTTTCTTTTAGCCCAGAAAACATCCAAAAGTCGCACATTGTGAGATCCGGTGAATATGGAGTGTGCCCGATTACATTAATCTTGTTTGCAGCCAAATACTGCCGAGTTATCGCTGCAGTGTGGGAAGAACCATTATCATGATGTAATACAATTCCCTTCTTTGGCGATTTATTAAACACTTCTGGTAAACAGTCTTCAACGTACCATTTAGCTATGACAGTCTTCTGCTCCTCTAGTCTAACAGCGCTCACTAGAACGGTACTTCTAAAGAACACAGTGTACATTACTTTCTTTCTTGCTCGCTGCTTTCTGATTATGGTTGGTGTGGCGTCTCTCTTTTCGAGTTGGCATGTCGAGAAATGGTATTTAAGTTTCATCGTCTGTTACAATTTTCGACAAAATTTGGTGTCCATCGTTCTTAAGTAGTGTTACGTGGAAATTTCGTACTCGTTCTGCTTTTTGAAAATCTGTAAGATGATCGGGTACAAAATAATGAGTTTTTTCAGACGAAGGTGGTCGTGCATTGTGTTTTCACAGATGAGGATCCAATTCCCAGTTGAGCTTCTATCACGGCGTAACTAGTACTGTTATATGTTTCTATAATCTTCTTCGCGGCAGCAATGTCTTCCTCTGTCACAGCGGTAATTGGAGGGCCTGTGCCTTTCTGGTCATGAACTGTAGTTATTCCACATTCGAATTCCTTATACCATCTATAAATTGTTGCCAAGGAAGAGGCCTGATCGCCAAATGTTGATTTCAAACTTTCTTCACAGTCATACCCACTTAAACCTTTCTCAAAAGCATAATAAATCATTATGCTAAAATGTTCTCGGGTTAAATCCATTTTTTCACTAAGGTTGCTAAACTTAAAACTATCTCTTTCAAATGCTACTTAAGATAAGTTAGCAAATGAAGAGGCAAATGTCAAGTAAAGAGTTGCCCTTAATGAAGTTATATTTTTTATTTTCCATGGCCTACCTAATTTCTTCATTACCACTAATAATGGTTTGTGTCTCATATAATTACATCGATAATTTCATTATTATAGATTACATGTTAAGAAATACTTAATTTTGATGAATTCTGTGTTAGATGGCAAAATTTCTAAATACTCGTTCTAGAAGTAGTAGTTTGGTAAATGTAAAGCTCTGAACATTTTCTTTGGTTTCGAATGATTCTGTGAAATTTGGAGGATTAGTAGGAATCCTTTAAATAATTATTTTAAACATAATCAGTTTTAGTTTATAAGAGGGTTTAATTCCGAACTATAACTTGAATCTTTTATACAAGAATAGATCAGAAGGAAACGATTCACGAAGGGATGCGCCATTATGAGAGATAAATAGCGAACACACTTTTATGAGCTGCTTTACTCATGGACTTTCTTAAAGCTACAGTTTGTTATTGTAGCACTCATTTGTTCAGCGACTTCAGTATAATGTTGTTTATATTTCATGGATTGAACAAACTAAATGTTTTGTTTAATGTTTGCAACCTTTATCCGACGTTGGACAAAGTAAAGTCTCACGTAGCTTCAATTAGTAATAAACTTTCAAATGCAAACCTAAACAATACTGATCATTTTGTTATGTTTAATGCTAACTATAAAGTTAATGTCCGGATAATGCAGATGGAACAGAACTATCGAGCGATCGTAAAATTTCAGTTCCCATTGGTCGTGAAATTGTCACGTAAGATGTAGCTTAGACACGACACACGCTACCAAATCTTGTTTGTTTCTTTGTTTGTTTTTGTGGCTGAGGATTCGGGACTAGAACTTTTATGTAGTCATTTCGTCGTGCCCGCTAGTATTTTGCCGAATCTGTGATTTTACTTCCTTATCCTAGAAGAAGGTGTGTTTTTAAAAATTTTCTCCGCTGAAAAATTTACCGACCTCGATTGATTGGGTTTGAACCCGTGTCCCTTGGGTGTAGAGGGAAACATGCTAACCACTACACCAGTCGAGGCAGGCCTACCAAATCTTAAAACTAATGATTTCTAATGCAATCTGTTAATTTGACAGACTACTGGAGATATATTTTTATGATCACATGTTAGTGTTCCTAATTGGCATCATAACCTATGTACAAAATTTCAGGTGTTGCATTTTATAATGATCAGTGCCAGTTTTGTTCCTTTACTGTCATTCATAATCAAATTCTATTCAGCATAATAAGCTGTCAACAAACCGCGAATGTTGACTTGGGAATGCCAACTTAATTATTTCCATTAAATGAAAAATACAGTTAGTCATTAATATGCTGATTTACATTATATACACTTATTAGAAATTTCTAAGATAACATTTTTTATAACTTTAAAAACATAGTTGAATTTAGTATTTAATAATAAATTTAGTTGGGTGACAACGAAATTGAGGTTAAGGCATTTAATCAACTATTCATCGCAACTGAAAAAATATTCTATTTAGAATTATGCAAAATTTCTTACTGAAATATTTTTTGCTTTACTGCCTTTAAATTAAATAAAAGCAATATTAATGGAAATAATATACAACAGAATGTTTGTACGAAAGAATTCCTTAAATAATTGCACTGGAGATACCAACGAAGACAACTTTACAAGATCAGCGACTTATAACGAAATTTGAATCAAACTTCGTTGACGTTTAATTTCCGGATAGATTGAACTTTTGGAAAATATTAATGAACTTATTTAGAATCTGGCATATTTTGATATTTAATGGCAAATTAAATTAGGCATGAGCATATTGAAAACAATTTTATGAGTAAACATGCTTCTTTGTCAAGATTCTTGTCAATTAACTTTAGACGCAAAATTATATTAAAAACTGTGATTCAAATTTAACGTCTAATTTTTGTATTTAAATCAACTCTTAGAGAAGCAACCATTAAATATAAAACTAATAATCTTAAGCATTTAAAACAAACTTCATCCGCAAATAGGAAACTAGTCTCTACTTTTTAATTTGCAAGAAACTCCTTTAGTGTGGGAGACTGTAAGTTTATATGCCTCATTTGAGTACCGGATCTTACAATCTATAGCAATTTTTAATGCATTTTCTAAAATAATAATATAATCGCAGCCTTTTAAGCAAGGGTGGATTTAAAAATTTCAACTTAGAAACTAACGCCGCGAAGAATCACCCGCCGAATTTGATAACATTTTTGATATTAATTCTTTGGGTGAAAATAAAGGACAATTATTTTGTTATATCTGCTATAAATCCCGTCAAAGGGTAAAAGTCACCCTCACTGTTTCGCATTTCTTGTTTTTCGATTAATAACTCAAAACTAAAGCTCATAGAAAATTAGTATAATTTGATGCCAAATCTATTTTCTTAAATACTTATACCCTAGCTATACAATTGCCTTGAAATACTAGGTAAACCACCCCACTTAAGGGTTGTCTGGTAATCCCGCTATAAACATGTTTATAGAAACTATACATTAAAAAATATGTCATAAAAACGTTCGCTATTTTGAAAAAATTATTGACGTTTATTCATTTAAAACTACCCTGCAGAGTGATTCTGCACCTTAACTATAATAATGAATTGCAATGGTGTTTTCCTTATTATAAAATAATGTGGACGTCTTATATCAAGTATATTTTCAAATTTAATAAAGGAAATGTTAAAATAATTATTTAGTTCGATAAATAAATTAACTTTAAAAGTTGCAATTGCAGTAGTAGTTTACAAATAATCACTCACGATCCAATAATTAAGCAGAATTTATATATCGGTTGTCTGTCAATGGCCACAGGTAAGGATTCAGAAACATTGTAATCCCCTTGATCTTATAGAAGTATGAGCGAAAATTCCAGTTAGCCGTTCTTGACATCTTGCGTTGACATCAATGAGATTCTGATCCGTTTAAAATGTAATCTAGTGTCGGAAGTTTCTATCGATATCCAGTTTTGTGCCTAGAGCGTGGTCTTTTTTTGTTGTGATGACCTCGGTCCTAATTCGTGGAAATTTGATGCCACCTGTCACTGGAGTTTATTGAACCAAATTAGTACTCCTCGGAGGTCCTTGATCAGTGTCATTCGCCTTCCGCATTCTTCGTACTTTAAGTGAAATATTTATGCGTTCCCGCATGTCTAGCTTATGGAGGCTCCTCTGAACCTATTGTCTATGTAACCGTAAGTACCTATAAACTTATTTGGTAGCATCAAACTTTTTGTCACGCATTGAATACCGACGTCAGCTGTGGGGCCTTGAAATACATTTTCACACTTGGATCGTTTCATTTGGTAGCCGAGAATCATTTTATGTACATCGGAGTAGAAGCAGCATAATGTTTACGAATTGAACATTAAACACATTTTTATATCGTGATATCGATTTAAATTTTATTGTTCAATTTAATTAATGTTTGGCGAGTTGATATTCTACCAATACCTTTTCCGGGAAGCATCTGACAACTAAAGGTAGCCACAGTACTTTCCATGGTAACTGTGATCCTCTTCAGTTTCTTTTTTTTTTGAGATGTACTCAATTATTATTTTTTACATGCATTATTTATTTATCACTTAAAGCTGCTTGGACTTTACATATGCTTGAACGACATTGTTGGCGAGTTGAAGTTCTACTAATACCTGTTATGGGAAACATCCGCCAAACACTGTAGTCGTCGTTCGGGTTTACACAAAGTCAAGGTATCTTCAAGTGGCCAATGAGTTTAATTAAGTCATATTTACAAATTATAAATCCATTGATTAGACTAGTGTTAAGAAATGAATAATTTACTGTTGAATAACACATCTTTATGTATTAACTAGTTATTTATTTACATTCATTATATCAATTTTACTTGAATGCTTTCAATATTTTTTATCGATGACTTTAGGTTTAAGATTATTTTACTTATTTATAGCCTTCAAGGAAGACTATGTTTTAAACTGGAGAATAAAGGATCATCACGTACGTTGACTTATCCCGTAAACGGTTTTGAACTACGGTCTTCAATATATCGTTTTGATTTTTGACCAAGAATACTATTGCTCTTACTATCGGCGCTACGAAGTTATCGGCTTCCTCCATAATATAGGCCGTAACACCACCCCTTCTTCTAAGTTACCCGGGGGTCCGCATTAGCTCCAATCCTGTACATCAAGCATTACGATATACTTGTCGCGGGGTTTTTTGATTGCTATTATATGAAGAATGAAAATGGACTTTGAAATTTTGAATTTCATGTATTATATTTCAAGACTTATTACCAGAACGTTTCATCTTGTTTGTATTGCAATTTTACGTTATGATTAAAAATTTATTGCAATATTATAGCACCACCGGTAGGAAGTCAAAATGATGTCAGACATACCTTCAAAATTCCATGGTCTTCGTTTAATCATGTTTTTTATTATCCATCAGTATGTTTCCACCATGTAATTGAGTTGAACAACAGTGTCTTAGCGGATACCCACCATCAAAGCATGAGAAAACTTTCTTGTTTCAAAAACCAATTCATTCCAATGTGGATAGCTCATGGTCAGAAGGATACTATTTTCAAACTACTCAGCCTCAAATTGTGCTCTAAGCCTACTATTATTAAATCTAGATCATGAGCTAAACCTAACCACCTGCCATATTATTATCACACACTACTTTGTACTTGTAATAGAAAAATATGACTTTCTATTTTGAAAAAGCCTCGGTATTTTCAACGCCTGATAGATTAGAAATGTGTAGTTTAATAGATACATATAACGTGCTTTATATCCTATAAATGTTGTGAGTACAATACATTCAACCAAGTACTCTTAGAAATTTTGCCCGACTGTAAAACCATTGTACACCTCTAACTCTTCTTGTGGTGTAGGCATTTCAATACATTGTTGACCGTGATGTGCAAAAATATAACTCACTTTTCTAGTTATACTGGAAACTAACTGTACTTTGGTGCATTTCCATAAAATCACCAATGGCACTTTTATGGCCGCTGATTGAATAAAATCGTAAAGCAGTAAGCAACTGATTTGCGGGAAATCTATTAGTTCTACAACAAACATATTAAGAAATTTGCTACAGATTTGTTTACTTACAAATTGGTATTAAATTGTGACTGAGGTTTACTAGTTTATGGTAAACTTTAAGCTTTATTCGTCTATTTGATTGTATTTATGTAATCAATTTGATCTATAATGGGTTATCCCTTACCATTTAGTTAATTTTTATACATTTAACTTATTTAGATCATTTTATCCTTTCATTAGTATAAATCACTGCAAGGATCCTTTGCGCTAAAACTAATTAGATATTTTAAACAGTAATCTATAGTATTTTACAATTCGTATTTATTTAGATTCCAACAGAACTGACATACATTCCTACAGCCAATGGATATCTCCATTAGCACTGTGCTTATATTATTTAGTAATAATTCTGTTTTTCAAAAATTTAGATAAATCGGAGTGGCGTTTTAAGCGATTTATTAAGAATTTTTAACCCCTAGAAATCCAGTAATGAACGGACACTTGGTTGAAATAAATTTATTTCAGCCTCCACTATTTATGTGCTGATTTAAACCTACTGGACCACAAAGTTAACATTATTTTATCTTTAATGCTATTTTAATGGCACAATCATTAAGAAGTGACTGAATTCAGTTAAATCAGTATTGATTTTGTAACCGCTTCATTCGAAAAAATACTCCTATTTGACTTATCTTTATCAATCCAATTATTGTTGAATATGGCGTACTCATAGATAAAAATATTCACCATTGTGCTATTTAATAAGATTGCCTGTTGTCACAAGACGAAATCCCAATAACGTATGTGGCAGAAACACCAGTGTTTTAGCAACGGTCGCCAAAGCTACAGTGGAACGAGGCGTGGTTCTCCTGTACGGCACAGCTAAACACTGTCGGGAAAATAGGTCTAAATTCGGTAAAATATGGGCGCCACTGTTTTCAAGACCACTGCAGACAGGTAATGTTCAAAGAACACCCTGTAAATGTCATGATATAATTGATCTTAATTTATAAACGGAAAACAGACGCTCACGGTAGTGTAGTAACGGGATTCAAAACTGAAAGAAAAGATTCTAATACTAACGGTGCTTTCTTTTACTTCATACCACTCGGTATACTGAAATCAAGAACTGATATTGTT
>JAHWXV010809107.1:0-17173 GCA_024586415.1 Phrixothrix hirtus
ATAAGACGGAAAATTTTTATTTGTTTGTTACCAAACTACTAAAACCTTTTTGATTAGCTTAAAGTATAAGCGTAACAGCGATTTTAAATTCTAAATTGCACACACTGCCAATCTGGTAACAAACACAGTGCTTTTCGTTACTTAACACAAGCGTATCTGTTTTACTACTGTCCCCCGCGCTTCAAATTCGTTCTCACGGAACTATACGTCTTCCCCCCCCCCGACAATAAGACGCCAAGCAAAGTCTTAATATATGATGAGTTGTAACCCAGTTAATTATTCCTTAAGCTTTAAATGGTATCATGTCCGTTAATTTCTTGTATGCGTACCTTTACATTTTCTAGCTATAGTTCTTAATCTTGTCTGATCTTGACGCGTGATCGAGTTTGCGTTCCCACAATTTCTAAAATATCTGACGGAATACTGTTACAGTTTTAACTAAAATTACTTTACATTTTCAAAGTAAAAATACGAGGTGTATTCAAATAGGTTTTTAATTTAATTTAATTTAACTTTGTTCTTTCTTAAATAGGATTGACTTCTGAATTATTTAAACGGATTCTGTTTTAACGAAAATTATATCAATCATTAACGTACATAGTACTAAAAATTGCTTAATTTACTTAACATATAAACAGCAAGAGCTGGCAACCATATTCCATAATTAATTACTTATTTTAGGCTAAGTTAAATATGACATAAATAAGCTCTGAGCGGAAGATATTATTGTGTTTGTTTGCATATGGCGACATTTTAACGGTTAGTTTGGTAATATTAATTTTATTCGTGGTAAATATCTTAAAATGAACAAACAGATTTTCATCTCAATAAATTATCGTATTTTATAAGAATACTGTTTATTTAGCAATGCTATTACACATTAAATTACTTTACAAATTATTGTATAATAAATAACAGTTACAAATAGATTACAAGATTACACAGAAAAGATTTTTAACTATGTAGACATTTATAGTTTAAAAGTTTTAACAATATTGTTAAATTAGTGGCTTAACTAATGTAAATACATTTTATAAATTTTATTAACTGATACGTTTATACTTTATTTAAATTTATATTCCCTAAGTCTTTTCTTAAACACGTTTAGTGTTTCCGAATCGCGTATATTTTGTGAAAACTCATTATATATCTGCAATCCTTCAGTGATCATTGTTTTACATATATATTTCGACCTATAATTAAATGCTCCCTTTGTTTCATACTCATAAATGGTGTCATTACGTATAACCAAATCCTTTAAATAGGCTGTCAGCCTATCATTTAAAATTTTATAGATGAATATTGACACATTTTTATTTACTCTTTCTTTAATGGTAATGAAATGTAGGATTTCTTGCATAAGTGAGATCGGCGTATATTTATTGCATTTCGAGGTAACCCTCATATCCCGATTTTGTAATACTTGCAGCAGTTTATCTGTGTCTCACATGCCATAAAAATTATAGAACTACAATACTCGAAATGAGGCTGAATTATTGATTTATATATTAATGCTTTTGTCCAGCATGTCAGTTCTTTCTGAGAGGAATCCATTTTTTTTGATGTTTTCTTCGAAATCCAGTCAATATGCTTGTTGAACCTTAAGTTTTTATCCAATATTATTCAAAAATATTCAAAATCATTTACCATCTCAATTACTTCATTATTTATACTAATTCTAATTTGATTGTTAGCTTTTTTTTGACGCAATTAACATTGCTTTGGTTTTTTCTGCACTAATTTTTAGTCTATTTATTACCAACCATTGACAGAGCATTTTTAAATCGTATTTCATGATAAAATAAGGAAACAATTTTTTTCGAACAAGTAATTAACCTAACACGTTTTGCTTGCCTAAAAAACAGAGTCTAGTCAATAATAATTTAAATAAAGGCAGCATAAAACTAATTTTTATTCAGCCATTGTATTAAAAAGGTATTTAAAGTATTTTTATTCTAAGTGTAGGATGATTTTTAGGTGTAAAATTAGAAAATGCTTAAGCTGTCTTTATATTTAAATACATTTTCTTAATACGATGCATGACTAAACTCTATATTTGTTATTATCAGTTATTAATAAATAACTTCTTCAAAATTGTTAAAAAGAATTGTATACATTATTTCTAAATTCTTTCAACAAATCGAAATGTGCCTGTTACAGATACAAAAGTGTAAGTAAATGTAAATTCATAGATAGTTCAGTTATAATTTTGTGAATGATTTAACAGTTTTAGGCTGAAAGCAACCATAGGCGACTCGTACATAATTAGAAAAAAGGACTTTTTTGTATTTGTATTGGTTTTAATTTTACGCTTATTGGGTATATAGGATCTATTTTCATCTCTTGAAAGGAATGTCGTGTTATATGAAACATCCGGTATAATTGTTTAACGAGCTAATGAACAAGCCTATAGTTACGAAACCAATAATTTATGAAAAAATTGTTTGAAAAACAATTGCTAGATTTATGAGATCGTTAAAGCTATAGCTTCAATAGCTATTGATTTGATAAATAGGGTTTCTAGAAACCCGACGTTATATTCTAATTATGATCCATTACAATGCAAACAGTTTAATTTTTAAAATAATTTAGATTTATATTCATTAGAAGGAGAGTCTTTGATACCAGAAAATAACATTTTTGTACGTTTTGTATTAGAGTTAATGATTCTGAGAGAATCGGTAACTTTTGAACATTCCCGTCTTTTGTGTATGATTAGTTGCGGATCTAACTTCAATTTTGTTTCATCCCTACTCTTAATCCACGTGTAACTTGATATAAATTTCAGGTAGAATTTACAGTTATTGTGCAACAATTAATGATTACCTTTAAGATTGTTCTTAAACCTATTTGTGATGCTGTCTAACTTTAATTGCATTCAATAGAACAAATTTCGGAGGTTTAATGTATTCGTTCGATCTATGACAATTTAAAACTAACATACATGTCTAAGTAATACACTTAAAGATGTACGCTCTTAATTTATAACAAATTTTAGTTGTACCCATAGATGATTTGAGTGTATCATTCGAAATATACCACTTTAATATAATTTGTTTTCAATTAATTTTAACCTAGACTTCAAGAAAGTTGAATCCATGAAGAAACGAAAAATATCGCGCTTTTTTGATTTCAATACCGTTATATATAATCTATCTCTCTGACGGTCTTAACGTAGTTCCGCTTTATTATAAGAATTATAATTACAGGATAATCATAATGAAAAAATAACGCCTTCGGCTCCTTTATAATAGTATATTTCAGGAACGGTGTGTGATTGTACATTAAGATAAAAAATAACAGTTTTAGTAATTTTTCTGTATCTTTATTGATTTATATCCTAGAAATAAAAATACTTAGGCTAAGATAAGTAAGATTTAGGAAAGTCACGTAGGTAGGGAAGTGTAAACTAAATGTAAGAACATTAGTTAATCGCTAAACAATTTATATTCTATTGGTTGTTAGTGAAACTTACATTGAAAATTCAAATATTTCTGATATAAGATAAAATCCTATAAAAGACAGACGATAACAAGGGTCACGTCTTTTTCATCAAGCCAGAAGTGTTTTATCAATGTTCTAGGCCAGTCGTATAAAGATAAGTTAATAATTTAACTTATAATATGTTATTTAGTCGTATGACGAAACTGTTTAACTCACAACAAGCCAATTAATCTCGAGGGAGAAATCGAATAGAGATTGAATAAGTTAGTAATCAAGCATTCACGGATAGCTAATATATTTGCGCTACTAGAAATTAAAATTGATTCAAGAAAATCGTCATCAAAGAATATAGTTATCTGAGAATCCAAATGAGTAAAGGTCAGTTTATGAATATACATACACACACAATATAAATATACAAGTGCGTGAGTGCAAAAAGATATAGATTAGATAAACATTTAATTCATCAACCCTCTGTATAAATAGTTAAGATCCCTATCCATATACAGAGATAATGGTGGTATTTTTTTTTATCTAAATTGCGGTAGCTAATATTCTGAATAGTTGGTAAGAAACAAATAAGAAAGTCAGTATCCTCCTACACGTCAACTAATACAAAGTTTTTTAATTTTGAGATGATTTGGGTATAATAACAAGAGGTGGTTTTCAATAATATTTAAGTAAGTAATTAATATGCACGTTTATAAAAGCAACCAAATAATTTTTGACTGTGGTATAGTCGAAAGGTTAATTTCTAACTATATCAAAGTGAACCTATGCAAATATCGTGAGTAGTTAGCGAATTAAAGAAACTAATGTATCACTTTGTATAAACTATATCTACTATCGGATGCAAATGAATAGAATAGAAAAGGAACTACTGAATCAAATTAAATAAAATATACTCAGTTAGATAGAAAATTTTATTTCCATAAGATACTTAAGTTTCACAATTACATGATTTTTACTTTTTACTAAATTAAAAAGAATGCTATAAAACAGGTATTTTACTTGAAAAGTATTACACGAAATTCATTCAAAATAATAAATCTAAATTAATTTTTGTAATTTTTTATCTTTGTTAGTGTTACTATTACAAGATAAAAACGTAATGGTTGCGTTTTACCATTCTAGAAAACATAGCGACGAATTGTTGGTATTAAGTGATAGTACTTGTTAATTAGTTAATAATTATGTAAAGACGTTTATGAAATCTTGAAAGAATAACCCATAAAAAATGTTGAAATTATTTAACAAGAGAGCGTCGCAATACTGCAGCGCAGTGAGCTGGGGTACGCTTTAGAAGGCATAACTGTGTTATGTTTAAGCGAAACGGCATATTATATCGTACTGCCCAAAATACTTTGGGAAACGTTTTATAGTATATAAAAAGTCTGCTCTTTTTGCAATTATTGATTCTTGTTCCATTAGAATTGCCTTATTGTTTAGTTTTTTATAAGGAAATTTTAATTTTTTCACCCAACGCAGTAACGTATCATTAGAAAATTCTGGTTTACCATCAACGTCATTTTCCACAATCCCTAATGCAATTGTAGGAAATTTTCGTTCCAAGTAAAAATCAAATATTTTACGTCTAATTATTTCCTGTAAAAATTCATCAAGTTCTTTCATTTTGTGGCCGCTTTTTGGTTTTGCAGGCCCAACTGTGCCAGATTTTAAGTTTTCTGCACTTACACGTTTTACAGTACTTTCATTAATTTGTAAACATTTAGCTGTTCTTTGTATAACTGGATTGATATTAATATTATCTCGCCCATTTACCCTTTCTTGTTCAAAATAATCTCTGACTTTTAAAATAATTTCTTTTATTTCTTGGCTATAATAATATTGCGACATTTTTCATATTTTCATTTATGTTTTAATGTTAGGTAGTAAGTACACTTTAAACTAGCATGTTCATTTTGTACCTGCTTATATATTAAACGAAGCCTATTTATTTGTTTTTTATAATATTGATTCAGTTGTAATAATGAATCTTGAAAAATACATGTTTAAAAATAACAGGATGCACAATTCATAAATAACAATAATAGAAACTCCATGATACAACTTATTTATATTACGTTTACGTATAGATACGCTATGTACCGCACATACAAGGCCAGAAACTGAACGGCTAGCTTTGCATTTCATTTTATCTTGGCAATAAAAATAAATACACATATTTGTCGCTACTGTGAATCACAAACACAAAATAATATTAAGATACTATTTCACTCATTTTTATCTACAATTTGATTTAAATAAAAATTTATTACTACTTCTAATAACTGAATACTTTCTGTTTAAGGAAAGATTTTTTTATACGAAAATTATAAGAAAAAGGTTAATTTAATTTATACCATATCATAGACAATCTATCTATTGTTGTATTATTAGTTTAAATTTGAGAAATTATTTTAATAAGTAAAAAAGTTACAGGAACTTAAATTTGACTTTTCGTTTGTACAACCGTAAAAATTGCACGTTTAACACATTTTTGACTCCACTTTTAAAGGAATCAATCGTTAAGTATAATTATTTTATATGTGATTAAGCATTCAATTTTCCATACAACGCTTTTTGAATTTTTCAGTTTTACCCGACAAATTTTTGTTTATTTTTATTTAAAGACAAAGGTCAATACATTTGCATCCGATAATAGTGTCAAATTAATTCAATCTTAGCTATTACATATTCAATTGCACCTTATTGAGTTATATTTATATATTTAACTTTCAGAAACTAGTATAGTACTTGTTACATCGGTACTTGAGTATTCAATGAACTCCTTCATCTACACTGGGCTAACAGTTGGATCCTTTCGTTTGAAGGTACTGAAGATATTCATCCATCTTAAGGTCTTAATAAATTTTGACCGTATACAGGTCTTAATTTTATTTTGTGGCAAACCTTTATCGTTTGCAATTGTAACAGAATTTTAGTTTCATAACGAAATCCCATATCCGGTAACAGTTTGAGGTAATATATTTGTCGTTTTCTAGTCCAACCACATTCTCCTGGCAAATTTTATACCAGCCTTTCATTTTTATCTCTATTAAAGACTTATTTTACAGATACACGAAGAGAAGCTATTTACAATTATTTATATTTATTATTACACAATTGTTATAAGTGTATTTCATCGGTGCGTGTTTTAAATAGTAAAGTTTTAACGACATTCAGATTTTGCTGGTTGTGTTAGATTTTGTACAGACTTGTTTAAGTAGATAAAAATATGGATGTGAGTCGGATATTATCTAATTAAAGAATTATGAAGCAACACCTATACTACAAACTAAGAATTTCCAATAAACAGTAAATATAAATAAATTAGTATTGGAAATTTTATGTAGGTTTAAACTATAAATATACTAATCATAACACATAAACATAGCAGGCCCCAACTGGTGTAGTTGCTAGCATGTTTGCATCTACACTCAATTGACGCGGGTTCAAATCCGATCGAGGTAGGTAAATTTTTCAGTGGAGAAAAACTTAAAAAACACGCCTCCTTCTCTTTTAAGGAAGATAAATAGTTGGTTCCGTGTCAATGTAATGTCTCGCACATTAAAAATCCCTACTGACGATGGAACTCCTCCAGATTCGGAAAAATTCTAGTAGGGATGGCGAAATGATTATATAACAGTTCTAGTCCAAGAGCCACAAAAAACAAACAAACAAAAACACATACACGAAACCTAGTAGACAACAATGAAATGATGTTAGTTTCACTTATAAATAAATTTCAAAGAAGGGTCAAATTTTCTTGTTTATATCAATGGAATAACTTCAAAACTTCACTATTAAAAAACTCACTGTATGTAAATACGAATTTGAATGAATAAATCTTAAAAATAACATCCTCAAAAATAATATATTTCAAGTTGACATGTAGTATCCTTTAAAGTATAATTATTTTAGTTATTTAAATAAATATCAAGCTCTAAAAATTCATTGTTCTAATAACTGTATATAAAAGCGTCGATAATACTAAGCTAATTTGGTATTCAAGAGATTAGGTAATCGATAGCGCAGAAAATTAATTGCTCAATTCAATTGCAGTAAATTCACTTGAAAAATTTAGATTTCCAGTCGCAGTTCATTTATCGTATGCTACTATTACAATAAGTAGATGGCATATATTATATGTGAATCAAATGGTACACATCTATTGACTTACGAATTATTGTATTTCCAAAAAGATGCTTTGATTGCTCTCTAAATATTTTAAAAATATATCAATATCTATAAATTAAGGAATAAGCGTCTTTATTCAAAATACTATTTAATTGTAACCACTTTACTTCCATTTACATTTGCTTTCATGCAGATTGCAAATAGAATTTCCATTAATGCAAAATGAATAATGCTAAAGTTTGGTGTATGTATTGATCAATTTTATAGCTTGGAATGAGTTCGTATACATATGATATGTAAATTTATCTAAAGATGCAGGAAATATTTCCTTTGTTGATTTGAACTCCAGATATAGAATAGGTATTCTAAAAGTCCCTAAATACTCTTCGTAATTTTATTTGTTTAATCAGCTATTCAATAGAATATAATCAGTTTCCTTTTATGCGTGGTTTAACATTTTCTATTAAAGAAACGTTTTTGGCAGTTTAAGTAAATTTTGTTACAGTTCTTATCAATGCTTTATAAGGAAGGAATATAAAGACCTCGATAGAAATCTTGCATTAAATAGTCGCAGTAGAGTAATAAACCAGAAACGTCAAATAAAGGGTGGCGCACGTTTTTAACACTGAAACAAATGATTTCTATCCAACAACATTTGTTTAGGGCGGTCATGAAAAATAAAATCACCCAATGTCTCATATTTGCTCCATCACACAGGCGAGCACTCTTCAATAAATTCGCCCTGACCAATTGTAGAATATCCTTTAGTTGTAGGGTTTTCAGTTTATTCACATACACTTTCCCTTTCAGGCGATCCCACGGCAAAGTCGAGCGCAGTGAAATTAGAGAACTGTGCAAGACGAGGGGTATCTGCCTGTCTTAAAACGGTATCTATATATATGTATATATACACATTCTCAGAGATGTACTGCAATACAAACTTGGTCCACCATAAGACATGCTAACCTTCTACTAAAGGTCGCTATTATGCAACTAGGATTTGTAACGTTGCACTATATTAAGTACGGTGCTGAGAGCGTAATAGTTTCTCACGAATAACTTTTAAATTACATATGGCCCAAATTCTATAATCCAGTTCAATACCAAACCTATTCATACGTAACGACCTTATTCTTCATTATCAAGCAGTTCAGAAATTTTTCTACGACAGAGGCTAATTTGTGGCAAAAAATTACAAACTGAAGTCATTGGTCGTAATCGAAGGTATTCTATGTTACACAAGTTTCGCTTTGTATGGAAATGAGTTGTAAGGGTATGACTTATTTATTATCCTAGTAAGACGATATGTTAAGGTTTCCATGTAACCTTGAACAATCTCCTGCACTCGACTGTTTTTGTTTAATCTTAAACATGGCAGCTACAATACGGTTCCTGCTGCTAAAGTCATTATATTAGCTCACAATGTATCTATTACAATGGAGCTTACCACACATGGAAATTTGTGCAACATGACCTTCGACTTGGACAACTTTTATTTCTTGCATGGTGCTTTACTCAAATAACATGCAATATCTAACTCAAGTCTAGCAGTATTCGTAAAATTAACAAAAAAATTAGTACTGAAACAGGAATACTAGACCAAACCGTATTAGCTTCCAAAGTAACATTAACAAATACTAATTTAAAAACTTTCCAAGCAAATAATATCAACTCTATTGTTGTAACACACTATAAGGTCAGAGTTTCAAATTTTATTACATCTTGAAGATCAAATCTAGGAATTAATACATGATAATTCCCAAAGGAACTTAGTTTTTTATTACAACAACGTTAGAATTTTGTATTTTAAATTCAATTAGCTTTAATTTAATTAAAAATTTTGTATTCCTTACGAGATTTTAAAAATATCAGATGCACCTGTTTAAAATATCTTAGGGCTACATATTTTTTTATGTTAAGGTTATTGCTTTGTATCGTTAATGCCCTATGTAATATATGAACTTCGAACCGCAGCGCCTGTACAACTCTAATTCCAATTACTGAGAGGCTGAAGTTTAGAAAAATGTCAAAGATAAGCTATTTATTCACTACATAGTCACTGCACGCAAAAAATATTTTGTTTTCAACCTATCGTATACAATGCGATTAAAAGATGAATATAGGAAACGAAAGTTTAATGATGTGTATGAAATTTCGTTGACATATTTTATTAATATTCTTAGCACAAGGTGCCATTATTCTAAGTTTTACCTAAAAATAAGGTGAGTTCCTTTCTAGGTATTGCAGTAACAACATCGGGTCAGCGAACTCTTTTGGACAATAGCATCATAGAAAGGTAAAAATTTCTTTCTTAAATATGTGCACCGTAATTTTCATATATACTACCTTCGATTGTATTTAATCAAACACAACAGAATTGTAAAGATCATGCTTACAGGAACGTTCTAACAAATTGTAAATCAATAGCCAACTACCACTAGAATTTAATTCATCGTCATGTATTTACTGTAATTAACTAGTTAAACACATTTTAAATCTAAAACTTTTGAGGCCTGCTTGAATTTCATGTCTGATTACAATTGACTTGTGTATTTTAGTTTTAGTCATCCAGTTTTATTTCTTAAGTTTGCGTAATTTAGTTGAAGTTAAAATGGAAGCTGTGATTAATGTTCCTCATTAATTGTGAATACACCTGTTAATTATTTTATACTTGCCATCCTATTATGCTATATTTGAAGATCTACTTATGAAAACTCTATAATTTCATGTATAGCCACATCCGTTGTAACATCAGGGATCTTCCATATCAAGGGGTAGGTTTAGTGAAATTTACTTAAGGGACCAAGCAACACTGGAAAGCAAATGTACAGTCCAAGCACAGTTTAAGATAAGTTGAAGATTAATTTGATCTGCCGTAGTATGCATTCCCTATTTTAACACAATTTTTCTATTTTTAACGCAAACTATGCAATTCCCAAGAAATTAATAAATAAATAAAACAGATGTACCAATTTCCCTTAATTTGAATTTTTAACGAGTAATCATATGACACTCTGCAAGATACAAGGTATTAAAATTTAAGGAACAGCAAGAAACATTTTGAAACTATTAAAACGTACCTCAAAATTGTAGTATTTTCGCGATCTGTCGTAAAACTTTTGTTTCACGGCATTTCATGTTAAGATACTCATCTATGCTCAAGGTGCGGTATTTTGCATTGTTTAATAAAGTTAACTTTATCTACCAAACGAAATCCTAATCGAAAAAATACGAAGCGTTATTTTGTAGCTTGTATAATAAGCTCCATTACTGCAGTATCAAAATTTAAAAAAGTCAGTAGCGTAACTATTTTTTCCAAGAAAATGTTTCACTGTGGCTCTGTACGCACGACACTGGCACAACTGTTAACAGCTTTTAACCATGGATATGTGTGTTGCCACAAGAGACTTTCACGTTCCAATTTTAACTAAAATCGGCTGGGTCGTTTTGAATAATTTCAAAAATCTAAAAGAATTTTAAAACTTTAACGCCTTATATTTCAAAAGTGCTGCGTTTCCGGGCGGTTTTTATACGAACTATTTTCCTTAGTGTGGGGAGAAATTTCCCCCTAAGCAGTGATATGTCTTTTAAAATACCCTGTATATTATGTTGAAATGTGCCTTTAAAACATTTATATGCCGCATAAAAGTTCCCAAAGAATGATTAAATTTAAAATGCCGAAATAACCAAATATTTCTGTTTATTAATTATACAATACGATAAAATTGTTGTAACTAATCCTTTTAAAATGCCAAAGTAATAGTGGTATTAAATTAGCATAATGTGTATGCAAGATGCGTTCAGAAAAATGATGAATGTTATAACGTAATTTGAATGACTATAATTATGTAGTTAATTTCATTATCTTTAAGTAACATTTCAATACCACATTTTTGATTATTACAAATTACCATGTTTATCGCATTTTCTATTTTTAAGTTGCACTAAACTGCGGTTATTTATATAAAAGTGGTGTTAGATTCACGCCAGGTGAACATATTTATATCATTTTAAATTTATATCGTAAGGCCGCAAGTTCTATAGTTAGCGACAGTTTTGATGAATTTTAAATGAGGTAACGAATACATTGTCTTCTTGAGTAATTTTTTATGCAGTTGTACAAATCATAATTTGATATTACTGTTTGCGCGCTTTAGTTAAAAGTTTTTTTTATTTAAGTTAATGGGACTTATGCAATGATTTTTAAGTTAGAGTTTACGAAAACAAACATTTATTTGTTGAGCCTCTTTCAATTGTGAAGTCATAACTGTCAACTCGTGTTGCTTTGGGGTACTTATAGGAAAAATACAATTTATTGTTAGATTTGTTCGTAGGTGTTACCTATCTCGTCTTTATATTTATTTACACACATACATATATAAATTCAACAACATACATTAAACTAGAATAAAATGAAGAAAAACAACAACAATCTTAAATTAAATAATTATTTACAAAAGGTATAGAACTATGATGAACCTTTATCTATGATTTTTTAAGAATATAACGAGCTGAAACACGTATTGCTCCCCAGAGGTTGATAAAGATGTTAATTTTCCTGAATTAGCTAGTTGCTCCGGCCATCATAGTTGAGATAGGGGGATCTTATGTCTATGATGAAATTAATTCGGCTAAAATTCAGGAATGATTTGCAAAAGTCGTGATTTATGGGCGCTACTTTAGCTTAATTGTTTTAACGGACAAAATTTACGGAAATGGGACGGTAGAGTATCCTACTTCAAAACCGGAAAGATGTACCGTTATTATGGTATACTTAGTAGTTAATTATTTAGCGTACACCACTGGATAAGCATTTCAATTCAGTTCGAGTTAGACTTACAAACTAAAAATGTTTTACTTACTTATGTCCAACGTCTTCCTGTTAGAAAATTATGTTTACTACTACTAAGTTTATTTATAACTGTAAAATAATAAGATCATTGGATTGAACAAGTTACTTATAATAAAGGCAAAATGGAATGGTACAGATAATAAAGTAACGTTTAACCGATCAATTGTTTAATGCTTAATATGCAAAATAGGGGACCCCTTGGTGTGATTTCTAAAACTATCTTAATTAATAATAACAAAATACTTGCCCCGTCTAATTGTGACCTCAATTTACTGTAATTACATAAATTAAATATATTTTTTATTCGTTAATTAAATTTCACACAAACATGAAGAAAATTGTCTATCTGTTACTTGGTTGAAATAGGTTTACCAGCGGATTATTATTACATGACAAGAAAGGCGGTTGATCGACGGGATCCCCGGAGGAGTTCAGTGACTTACGGGACAGAATAAAATGATCTAAAGCATGTCACTTACTTGAGATTTCCGCGGTCTGCGACTTTAAAGAAACAGTGCGGCAAATGTTTGCGAATGCTATTGTACCTTACGTACTGCCTCATTGCAACCTAGTCTTCACATACAAATCGGACAGGTAATCGATACGGACCGCAAACACAATGCGCCTAATGTTTCCTAATTCGGCCTCCATAAATACACATAGAACACGGCAACTCGTCGATTATTTTCTCAAACTTAAATTTGGCACACACACTAGAGGATGTTACTTCCTTTCGTCACGTTCGAGACTCCACTGTGTGTTAATTGTAACGTTCGCTTTGAAATTGCGGGGCAAAGGGGGTCGGTGGTTAACGTTTATTTTTAGAAGTATAAACATTCTCATAAGAAAGCGGATGGATTTTTAAAGCGTTAACCGGAAATTTTTGAATGTTAATAATTATAGTTAAAAATTGATATAAAGATATAAAGATATAAAGATATAAAAATGATATCAGTAGTTTACCACTTAAGTTTTGTTATGAATTTACTTATACCGGGTGTTCCCAATTAAATGTGAAATGTTGCAAGAATTTTAGACGCGCTTACAAGAATTTCTACAAATCATGATGTTTTACCCTTTCTATTAGCATTTGCCAATTGTGTTGGAAAATACTTTCAATTTCTAAATTTCGTTTTTGTAAACAATTAAACAATAGATTTAAGAAAGGGTTTACGATAATCTAGTTTTGAACACTTGCACTTTCATTTGACCCTTGGGTTGAAAAATTTCGTTGTATGCCAACTTATGTATTTTGAATGATTTGATGATTGGTTTGAATAATTCATTGTTATTGATTAATTATGACGTCTTGGGTTTTTAAATATGCATGTGACTTGCACAATGCGAATTTTAATCGAAGTTTATTTGATAACTTGTAACAGCAAAAAATTTTTTATTTAATTAACTGGATTGGTTAATTTACATTGTCGATTTGCTAGAACAGCGGCAAAAAGCGAGATGCAATTCGGGAATTTTTGTGAATACGTGAGATCACTTTTACATATACACTAATCCCACTAGCCTTTTGGCGAAAAAAACAAAGTTTTCCTTCTTTTGGAGGCTTATATATGCTCGCTTTGGTTGCTATGTAACATAACTTTTGTTTTACTGTGCCCAATGAGATTTATTCATTTTAAAACACATCGTTTTTCTCACTTTGCAAAAAGTTCGTTATTATTAGTTTGGGTATCTTTCCTAGACTTCTTAATTGTAATATTTTTACAAGCCTTCACTCAAGTTTGTTGTAAAATTTTATATTTTATGGAAATCCTAATTTATCTTACCATTACTCATAAAAATTTCGGTTAAAGTGGAATTTTGTGAGATCTATGTGAAATTACTAATAATTGTATTTATAACTATGAGGAATTTAACATTACCTATAAGAATTATTGTCCATTCTAACTTATTCTTAATTTGTACTTTTTGGTTTTAAATTTTATCCAACACTCGAGCTACTTGACATGATAACATTTATAACGTTTCAATATGCTTTTGTACAAAAATTGCAGCTAAAAATTTTAAAGTTTATTAATTTTAATATCTCTAAATTTTTTAACACCTGTTACAGATTTAAATATTTAAATAAATACTGCAGATGATCCGAGTAGAGGGTTCGTCACTCAACTGGAAAAATTTGGCAACGTTGTATGAGTTTAAATCATGATCAGAAAAATTTAGTCTTCTAAATAAATTTTGAAACCGTAATAGGTATTAGTTATGTAAAGTAAGTTGGGTTTAATTATTTCTATTGGACGTTTTACTTCTCAGAATTGAATTTTAAGTTGTTTGATTACCACCAGTTGCGTATACACAAATGCTGTGGCACCGCCGGATGTTTGAAGATTCATATATGGCAGACCGCGTGTCGCTCTGATACTAATAACACACGAACAGTGCTGATCTTACGTTCATTTTAAGCTAGTCAAGTTTTGGACGCCTGTGTTCTGTACCGGTGTTTTGGGTGGATCTTTATTGCGAAAAAAATTCTTTAGATATGATCGAGTTCGCTAATAATTGTGATAATTGTTCGAAATTTGAGGAACATTGTTCTTGTTGCTCATTGTTACGTTTGTTTAAAGCGCAATTTATTATCCGAAGCTAAACTTTAAATAGTACGAAAACTGGGATGTAAATTTTGAAGCTGGAATCGAAGAAAATGATCCACAATAAATAGTTGGCCATCGATCCTGTTAAAGCGACTTTTAACCCCTAGGATCTGCTTAACGTTGGTCTTATTATCCGACAAGTTCCGTCCCCAGTCTTTAACAGCTCGAAGGCTCTGTTTGTCTGGTCACGATAACTTTATGGAGGTAACGTGGTTTTACTGTAAGGTGCTAATTAATATAACAGCCGGATCTTTACTAAGTTTAGGTGTACTGTAAATAAAGTGCCAGACGGTATTTATTTACACTTTTAAAAAATTACCTACTGTTGACAAACTCTAAAGGTTATTTAAAGTAATTCGTAACTTACTTTATTTTTGAAAGTGATTTAATCTTTTACATAAATACCTGTATTTCGGGCAGATTTTCAAGAATTTACAGTAAATATTTTATAGTTCACACAAAATAAATTTTTTTATCAATAGAAAAGCAATTTTGCAAATTACCAATCAATATGAACGTTAAGTACAAAAATTTATTCTAAGTCCTAAGAGATAATTGCATAATTAGGTTTATTTCAAGTTAGACAATAATACAATATTCTATATTTTTGAAAAGAAACTAATTCTCAGATAGATGAACGTTGGCCTAATTTATCGTAGGTCTTGAGCCAAAACCCTAATAAAAATTATTCAATCCAAGTTGGGATAACGTTTATATATCTTTTTTAAATAAACTTGTTTACAAATACATTAGATAGCCCAGAGAATGCTTTTATTTAAGTTGTTAATCAATTTCAATGAAGCTTAATCTAATTTACAGTGTTAATCTATTTTTAGAACATTAAACAGGAGCTAACCTGGTTTAGAGAATCTCCTGTGTTGTTACCACTGCTGGGGGATAACACTGAAGCCTTGACTTTGAAGCCGGTTCCTTCGTACACCATTTGATGTTTGAATTGTATCTAAACTAGTTACAATCAAAATGCAGACTCGAATTTTAGTTTGACCTTCGGTGGACTTGCCGTCTTCGAAAGGAATTCTAATAATTCATCCTTAGGCGGTTCTTGCTTCATTTGGAACTGGTCATTTAATGAACAGTGAATATATCTTAACATGCACTGGTTTAGAGCTACGCAGCACATGCACTTATGCGACTCTTGGTACAAGACATCCAAAATTACTCTAGGTCGGACTTAGATTGACGTTGACGTTTCCCGGTATTTTTTTGCTTGTCAATAGTCTTTATGCATTTTCTAAATGTGAACCAATCGTATTCTGCCTAGGTCTGTTTAGTTAATGTTCACATAGCGGGAGTATTTGACCCTTTCCTTGCGGTTAATTGCAATTTTATCGAAAACTGTCTCATAAACCTTTTAAATGGTTATGGTTCCTGTTTAACGTATTTATTACTATATGGGTGGCTATACATTGATTTACAAGAGGTTTACCCTTAACTTTCAAGCTGCGTATTTATAGCAGTTTGGAAAGGTTGCTATAATAATTTTTGTATTACGTGAACCCTTCGGTATATTAAAATTATTTATTTAATTAAATTTGATATATTGGTCCATATTCATACATTGGACTAACGAAATAAATATATTAATAGGGAAAAATTTTTTACACACAATCTTGTCCACAGATATTAATTTATTTATTTGGTAAATTAACTACAACATATGTTTCGCCAGTTAAGGCATTTTCAAGTAGAAATATGAAAAAATTGCAGCTAATTGTAAAAATAGGACATTAAATAAATATAAACAGTATTGATATATTATTAAAGTAATAATAATTAACAAGATAATTAAAATGTAAAAATATAAAAAATTTAACAGTATATATTATATATATTATTGTAGTATTATAGTATAGTATATAGTAGTAGTAGTAGTATAGTAGTAGTAGTAGTAGTAGTAGTAGTAGTAGTAGTAGTAGTAGTAGTAGTAGTAGTAGTAGTAGTAGTAGTATATATATATATTATTGGAGTATACTACAATAATAAGTATTGACGAACAAGATTCATATGCTCTTGTATACTACACATCCTGTTAAATTTTTTATATTTTTACATTTTAATTAACTTGTTAATTATTATTATTTTAACAATATATCAATACTGTTTGTAT
>JAHWXV010809209.1:0-10641 GCA_024586415.1 Phrixothrix hirtus
GCATATCAAATCATGAATGTTGCTCTCTCTCCCTCTCTCTCTCTCTCTCTCTCTCTCTCTCTCTCACACACACACACACATTGATTTATATGTAACCATCTCGCTTCAAGCAAGCACGTTACCAACCTCAGCGGGAAAAAGTCATTGATGGATATCGTTTTTTCCTTGTTCAGCGTTATTTTCAATAACTTGCAGTAATTTTGTATGGTTTTTTCGCTTTATTTATGTTGGATTTTGCTATTCTCATCTGCCTATTGTAGGTTATTATCGCCGTGTCGTTCGCAAATTGGAACGTCGAAATGTCGCTGACGAACACGTTATATAGCGTTGGGTATAGTGGGGATCCTTGAGGAAGCCCTCCTTTCGCTGTTTTGTAAGTTGATAATTCGTTACCGAATTAAGTTACCTGAATTTTCTATTTGAGAAAAAGAATCTTCTTATGCGGAATAATTTGATTGGTAATTTGTTGTTTGCCATTTTGAATACGACTACATTCTTCCACACCCCTGTTGTATGCTTTTCCCACATCGTACAAACTTGCATATGTTTTGTTTCGTTGTCTATTGACTGTCTCGATAAGGTTCTCGAGATTTGAAGCCTGATGGATGGCTGAAATGTTTTTCCTGAAGCCGAACTGTGTTTTTGGAATAGTTGCTTTGGCTTACAGTTCTTGTACCATTAGTGTGTTTATGAGTGCGAAGCCGTTTAGGAGGCTGATTGGTCTTCGGTTTGCCGGTTTTTAGGGTCTTTTTCGCCTTTTGGGATCATGACGACTACTGCTTCTTTCCACCTTTCGGGGTGCGTGCCTAGTCTGAGGCAGGCGTTTATTATGTCCGTTAGTGCTTCTAGAGGAGAGTATGGTAGTATTTTGATTGCCCTGTTTGGGATTTGGTCTTCCCCTGGGGCTTTTCTTGTGTTCAGCGTTTTTATTTTTTCTCTTATGTCTTCGATTGTTATTTGCTTTGGGTTTTGTATTTTTACCCGAGGTATCGTCGTTGCGTGCGCAAGATCATGCCCGGAAAATCCAGCGAACCCGAACAAAAGAGCCAAGGATCAACAAAGAAGAAAACGCAACGAGTCGACCCGTAGCGAAGGGTTTTCGTATGCCGCGACCACGAAAGTTCGAGAACGAAACACACTAATGAACTAAGGGTACTAAGGAGAATTCTTCCTAGTTTGATGGAAAAAGCCCCTACAAACCCAACGTCTAACTCAGGATTAAGGCGCAGAGGCGCCGTTAAGCAACCCCGGACTCTCATTAGCACCGGGGGCTGGCCAAGCACATTCATATGTCTTACGAATAAGCAAGTCAAAAAGAAAATAAGTTGCTACGCTCTCTAGTTTTTTTGGGGCTCTCACCAGAATTGCTCCTCTAGGTGAAGATTTAGTTTTTCCGCCTTGTCTTGGTTTCTAAAGTAAATGTTCCCTTTGTACTCTATGAGAGCGTTAGGGTCTCTCTCCTTCTTGAGTTTTCGCAAAGTTTTCCACAGTTTGCCTATTCCTCCTTCTTACGTCCTTGATAGGTACTGATCCCAGCTTTCCTCCTTTTTGCGCTTTATCATTTCATTGATCTCTTCCTGGAGTCTTTCGTATCGTGTTTTGTCATGTGGGTGTCTGGTCCATGCCCAACTTTTTTTTGGCTATGTTTTTCTCTTTGATTTTATCTTTGTCTTTCGTTGTTAGACCCCGCTTGTTGAAATATGCCTTCTCGGCTTGGGTTTGGCAGTTTTCTGACGTTGTTTGTATTGTTTTTGTTCGGTTTTCCACTTCTTCTTCTATTTTTTGTTTGGTTTCAATCTTTTTCCGTTTTAGGTATGATCTCATTAGATATGCGAACTTTTGCCAGTTTGTTTTTTGTTTGGTTGTCCCTGTTGGAGATAGTATCTGGACTCCTATTTCCATTACGACCGGAAGTGTTTGTTGTCGTTTGGGTGGTCAATCTTAAGCTATTTAGGATGAATATATCGACCACGTTTCCTCGACCCCTTGGCGGCATGGACGTTGCATCTTCTGGTCCTTCTATTCTTATCTTCTTATTTGCGTTTCTCTATTTATGAAGCTTCTGTCCGTTGCCATTTGAGAACCTACTCCCCTAAGAGGTGTGTTTGGAGTTTAGGTTTCCTCCTATTAATGCTGCTTCTTGTTTCGTTATCACCGCCCAGTCTTGTTCGGTTAACTTGTATGAGGGTGGTTTATATGTCGCTATTATGTTTATGACCCTCTCTTCGATTTCTATTTGTACTCCCTTTATTTCCAGTTTGGAGTTGGTCGTTGTCTCTATTTTTTCTAATTCCTTTGCGCTAATTGTCCGTATGATTAGGATCATTACTCCTCCTCCCACGCTGCCCTCTCTATCTTCCCTGTAGACTTATATCCCGGTCTCCAGATCCTATCCCCTATCTTTAGTTTTGTTTCCGTGATTAGTAGAATGTCGATTTCGTGTTTCCTCGGAAAAAGTTCCACGTTGCTACCTTTAGGATAGTTTGTTTAGGCATTTAACTTTCCCTGTAATTTGGTTATTATTGAGGGCAGCATCTTGGTTAGTTGGTTTTCTAGGCCGTCTTCCAGTCTCGACGAGTTTACTAGTCGGGATTTGGTTCTTCCTGCGTATGGTATACCTGGTTTTATTTCGGCTTCCTTGAGTTTTCGTGCTTTCTCTATTTTCTGTCTTCCTTTTATTTGCTCCAAGTTCGCCTCGCATTTCTGGAAGTTTGCGTGGTCTTTGCCCCCACAGTTGCAACACTTTGGTGGTTTGTTTGCATCTAATGTGCATTAGAATGTAAGGTGGTCCCCTGCGCATTTTAGGCATATGTAGTTGACCGTACACCGATATGTCACGTGGTCAAAGAATTGGCACCTATAACACTGTTGTGTATGTTTTGACCTTCTGTTTGTTCGGTGGTTACCACCTCTTTCATGTGGTAGATCTCTTTATTTTTTGTTTTTCTCACAATTTATTAGAACGAGTGGGGGATTTCTGGTTGTGTTCCCCAATCTTTTCGCGCTTCTGATATTGAAACCTCTTTCTTGTAGGCCCCCCGTCGGGTATTCTCCGGAGAACTATCTTCAGTTCTTTCTCTTCGGGGAGTTGAAATGTATGGCATGGTATTTCCATCATGTCCAGTATCTTCTCACTTTCCTGAAGTCTTCTGCGTTGTCTGTAAATATTTTTATGCCCTTTTGGTAAACTTTATTCCGTTTGCTTCTGCTGCGTTTTTTATCTCCACGAAGGTGTCTTTGTCCCGTAGGGTTATCGGCGGGGGTTTCTTTGTTGTCTTTGTTTCTTCATCTATTTGGCTGTTCCCGTTTTTGTTTTCTTAGTCGAGGGCCTCTCTTGTTTTGGTTTTACGGCTAAGCCCTATAGGTATAATTAAGGGTGGATACTCACTCCGTGGTAAGGAGCTTGCCTCATTTACCGATATGTTCGAGATGATTGACATATTGTCGAGCTTCGGGTCTTCTTCGGCTTGAGCTATCCGTCTTCCTCTTCTTTGGTGCTGGGTTGTTGTCCACCACCTTTTTCAGCTTCTCCTGTTCCAACCTCAACCTGGACACCGCCGCGATGGCATCTTTGATTGTGGCTTCAATTCGGTCTATTTCAATCTGTAGTAGTTGTAGCTTTTCTTCTTCCATTCACTGGTTTGCCATGTCTGTTTGTTTGCCGATACAGGATATATCGACACACTCGGTCACAACTCTTGAAAGTTGCGCCCGACCCACCTACTCTATGAGTAAGGGGCCTAAGGTACAACACACTCACTCGTTTTGGACAGTTCCGCGACGACTGAGCGTGAGCAAAGGTGAACACTTTTTTTTACTTCCTTTCTTCATGTTCAGGACCTTTCCGAACCTATACATGTGGTCTTTGCTAGCACCCTCCTCGTAATGCGAGCGAAGGGTGGCTTGAGTATGGTCTAAGCGTTAATTTGACGCGCCATAGTGATGGAGTGGTGTTTCGCTAGCCTCTCTAGCATAGCCTTTCTTCTTATTTTGGATATGTCTTTCAGATCTTCGGCTCTCAGTTGTGCTCTGATGTCACCGTTTCTAACGTAATAGGGGGAGTTGGAAATCAATCTTAATAACTAGTTTTGGATTGTTGTTATTTTCGTAGTGGCATGTGGCTTGTTCGCCCATAGTTCTTCTCCTTAGGTTAGTGATGGGATCAGCACTGTGTTTACAATTTTTAATTTTGTTTCAAGCTTCAGCTTGCTCTTTGGACCAATATAACCCCAGCGCAGTCTTTTTTGTTATGTTTGCCCTCATTTTGGCATGAATTCCCAATCTCAAATTTGTGTCTAGTTTAATGCCTAGATATGTGCCTGCTTTTTTGATGCAGTGTTGTCCTACCTTGTTGGTTCTTCCTCTCTTCATTATTTCTGTCTTTTTTTGGCTGAGACCTAACCTCCATACTTTCAGGGATTTCATTAAGACTTTGTCCGCTCGTATTTGTTTCGCTCTTGCCGCTGGGTTTTGCTGATGCGTTGTCAGTATGGCCGTGTCGTCTGCGTACTGGAAAATATTCATCCTATTCTCTTTTACCACTTGTGACATGTCGTTAATGAAGATATTAAACAGCAGGGGCGATAGGGGTGACCCTTGGGGTAGCCCTTGGTCCGCAGTCCTCGGAATGGAGATTGCTCCCCCCACTCTTACCTGGTAGGATATTTCTTTTAGAAATGATTGAGTGAATTTAAGGATGCCTGGAGGGACCTTAATCGTTGCCATTTTCAAAAGCACTCCGTTCTTCCAGGTCTTGTCGTAGGCTTTTTCGATGTCAAATAAGCCTACGTACGGCGCCTTGCGTTTCGCTTTTGCTATATGAAGCATCATGTTGACGGCCTGCTGAAGCCGAACTGGCTGTCGTTTGCTTCCATAAATTGCAGCATTTTTTTGTTCGCAAAGTGCTCTGATATCTTTGCCATTCCGTTAATCAGGCTTATGGGTCGTCTGTTCATTGAAAGCGCCGGATTTTTGTCTATCTTCGGGATTGTGACTATTACGACCTTTTCTCATTCTTCTGAGTAATGCTCTAATCTGTACATTACATTTAGGATGCGACTGCTGTTTCTGGAAGGACTTTAGCGCCCTCATCGGGATCCCGTCTGGACTTGGTGCCTTCTTTGACTTAGAACTTAATTTTTTCTTTTAAATCATCTAGAGTGATTTCTAAGCACTCTTCTGTTTTTATTTGCCAAGTTCTCTGTATTTTTGGATGAGGATCTGATTTTATTCTTGAACGGGCCTTCCAGGTGTCGGCTGATGACTTCGGCCTTTTCCTCGTCTCAATAGAATCTCTTGCCTTCAAATTCTGTAGGAGAGTTCAGATCTTTTTCGGCTCTACATTTTTAAAGCAGCTTCCACAAGTGGTGATGCCCCTCTTCCTCCATTTCACCAAGGAATAAATCCCAGCTCTCCTTCTTTCTATTAGCGATGAGCTTGTCCACTTCCTTTTGTCTTCTCGTCAGTATGATTTTGTCTTGAGGGTTTCTGAATTAGGCCCAGCGTTATTTAATTCTGTGTTTTTCGTAGACAATTTCTTTTTCGTCCTCGGTTAGACCCCATTGGTTTCGATGTGTACTTTTTATTGGTTTTTGGCTTTTACTCAGCTCTGTCTGAATGGATGTCCTTAGCTTTCCTACTGCCTCTTCAATTTGGTTTTTATTCTGGATCTCAGCAAGCGGCTCGAATGCTGCCATGTTAAAGGCAAACTTAAGCCAGTTAGTCCTTATTCTTGGGATCACTTTTGCTTTTTCGAGACTTCCCGGTGATTGGATTATGGTCGGAGTTTGAGTGTGGTTATTTTCTGCCGTCACCGCTCATTTCATCTTATAGCTTAATCCAATGTCTAGGATGTCGCCTCTTTTTCCTGCAGTTGTGGAGTCGTCTTTGTTTCGTGCCAGGAATTTTTTGTGGTAGTTCTGCATCCCCAACGTATGTTTTTGGCGTTCCAATCGCCCGCTATTAGCGACGGCCCAAATCTTGTTATTCCCGCCATGTCTTCGTCAGTGATCAAGTTTCTAGGGGGTTATAAACCGTGATGATGTTGGTTTCTTTATTGTTAATTTTGCAAACAGCGCCGACTGCCTCCGTTTTCGATCTTTGTTTGTTAATTATTACGGGAAGTGGAGTTGCACTTAGAGATTTGTGGATGGATATAGCTAGCCTCAAGCTTGCCGTTGGCCAAAAATCCGAAACTCCGCAGCTAACTCCTCCGAAAGAAAAAAACATGTTTAAGCTTTCCCCAAAGCACCGCATTCTTTTCTTCGTCTCCCTCTCGTTAGCCAATTAAACTTAGATCCCCAGGCTAGCCTCAAGCTTGCCGTTGGCCAAAAATCCGAAACTCCGCAGCTAACTCGTCCGAAAGAATAAAAATGTTTAAGCTTTCCCCAAAACACCGCATTTTCTTCTTCCTTCCCTTTCGGCACAAATAATATTGTAACCGTTTAGCCACAGTATATCGCCTTTGTTTAGGCGAGTCTCCGTGACAAAAGCAACTGGAGCCTCTTCTTGCTTAAGGAAAACTCAAATTGTTCTCTCTTCTTCGAGATACCATTTGCGTTCCAAATGGCACATTTAAACATTGTGTCCTTTACTTGTTTATTATCTGGGCAATGATTGATGGTAACATCTTCGTTTGGACTTTTTCCAGCGCCTCTATCATGGTGACAAATCTTCACTACTCACTGAAGATTCTACTAACCTTGACGACACTCTGCCTGCGTAAGTTACGCCTGGTCTGTTTGATTTTGTTTGCAACGAGTTCCATCTTCTTCCGTTTTTGACATTTTGGGTTCTGGGGTCATTGTTTATAATTGTTTGGGTGCTGTCCCCCGCATTTGCAGCGTTTTATGATCGAGTCTTGAATGTTGGATGCTCCTTTGCACACTTAAGGCATCTGAATGTAGCGGTGCACCTGTACGATACGTGTCACCTGACACCTACAACACTGGATGCAGCGTATTGGGCGTCGCTTTGCCTCGATGGTCACTCGGATCTACAGAATATCTTTTTTTCCTTCTCTGTTTTTGGGCATAAGAGGGAATTTTCGGAACTTGTTTCCCAATCGCTTTGCTGAAAATTTCGCACCCTCTGGTTTTCGATTCGTTGAGGACTTCTTCCTCGAATAACCAACCACCTTCAACTCGTTCTCCTCTGGGAGTTGTAAGGTGTGACAAAGCTCATCTATTCCGTCTAAAATGCGTCTCAGTTTGCCGAATTCGATTGGAGAATCGGTAAACATTTTTATTCCCTCTGGGATATTTAGCGCTTTGGAGATGGTTACGTTATTGTCCTCGGCAACTAATTTAATTTGTGTATACGATTCCTTATTTCTTAGGACGATGGGTGGGGGTCTATTTGTCTTCACTACCTAAAGAGAAAGAGGTTGTTCATTCACCTTTCTGGCAGGGATTTTTAAAGGCGGGAATTCCTCTGTGACGACCAGTGGGATCTGCGTCCACTCCATTTCTTGTGTACTCGATGTTTGTTCCGTTTCCATAACTTCTGTCTTTTTTCGCTTGGCATTTGTCTTGAAAAAATGGTCTTGGTTTTCTCTCAAGTTTTGCAAACTGATCAGTACATCTTGTATGGTTAGAATGGCTTCAGACCTTTCTTAATCAAATTCTTGTATTCTTCAATTCTATTCAATACTAATTGGACTTTTTCGTCATACACTTCTTTGTCATCCATTTGGGTTAATACTAGCTTTGGTGGTCTAATGATGTCGACACTCATCAGTCGATTCTACAATTCGCACTTGTATAAGGTTAGATTGTTGCACCCGACCGCCCTACTCAATGAGCAAGGGGCCTAAGGTACAACTCGCACACTTTCCCGATCCTAACCTCAACACGTCGTGCTCGAATGCTCTCTCAAGCGAGACTGAAAGGTGAAAGCTTTTTTCTTAACTTCCTATTTCGTCGTGGCGTTACGGGCGATGCCCAATCGAGACTAACCTCAGTGCACCGTCTCTAAGTGGTCGTTACCGGCAAATCTTCCTCCCCAGCTCTCTTATGAAGGGATTGGGATACTGTCTTAGACGATCTATCATAAGACCGCTTCGTTTGATGGCCCGCTTCTGGAGGTCTGGGACCTTCAGGTCTCTTCGAAGGTCATCATTCCGGATGTATCTGTAGGGTCCGGAAATGGGCCGCGTAATTTTGTTCTAGGCCGTCTGGATTTTCTTCCTGGCGTTCGGGGAGCCTTAACATCAGATCTCCAATGAGTATTGGGATGAGGACAGCTTCGGCGATCCTTTTCTTTTGGTTTATCGGCATTTGGCTGTGTTTTCCGATGATGCCTTGAATTTTGTGTGATGCCCGGGCTGCCAGGCCTTTTCTTCTTCCCGTCTGTTGGAGGAATTTAAGTTGCCTGCCTATGGCGATTCCAAGGTACCTCGTTGAGTTTTAGGCTTCTGCGCCTGGCCAAAGCTCTTGATCATTTGTTTCTTTCTCTTCTTGGACGCGTCAAGGATCTATGTTTTACCAGCGTTGATCTTAATTCTCTATATTGTGAAGTACGCTTCCAGTGAGGTGAGACCTTTTTCAATTCTAGGCTTGCATGTCCCGTAGTTTGATGCCTCGGCCGGTATCGCCGTGTCGTCAGCGTACTGGAAAATTCTTGTGCCTTTTTAGTCCAACATTCTGGGAATGTCTGACACGAATATGTTAAATAACGTTGGGGAGACCGGGGACCCCTGCGGAAGTCCTCTTCCATCCTTCCTAAATATTGTAAATCCAGGAATGGTGAATGATTGATTTTCTTTCAGATGAGTTTCCGACAGAAGCAGTATCGTAACCTCACTTTCCTTCAGAAAGTGTATAAATTCGGAGTTTTTCCCGACCACTCTGTTCGCGTTCCATAGTACCACTTTAGTTTCTGGAATTGGCATTAAGAAGTTTATCCAAAATATTTGGTATTAGCCTGAGTAGTAGCTTTTCAATGGTGGCTTCTAGATTTGTCCATGATTTTCCTTCTTCTTCCTTAGATTTATTCGCAGCGGCGCCTGCGTAGGTTTTGACTTCCATTATTCTGGAGTCTTTGGTTTTTTCTTCCTTGCCTTTGGCTTTATTTATTGGGTTTGCGGGGCATTTCTTGGCACAACAAGGGTGCTTGCCGTCACAATTAAAGCATTTTGGTGCTGCTGTCGGTAATTGAAACACTGGGAAGCAGCTGTTGGGCGTCTTTTGGGCTCGGTGGTAACTTTCATCTGTAGTATACGAGCTATGTCAAAGTTCTTTCTTCCATTGTCTGTTTTAACAGCACTGGTCAGAAGGAGTGAGAACACTTTGTTTCTGTTTTCAATTCCTTTGATGGTATTGTACTGGAGTTCTTGTCTTTCCAGGTCTTCTTCTATGTCAGCTAATGAGATCGACTTTGGGAGCTCCCTAACGACGATCTTCAATTATTTTTCTTCCTTCAACTGGAAGTGGCGGCATGGTTCTTCCATAAGCCCGAGAACTTTACGTAATTTTCTGAATTGATCGAATGATTTGGTAAAGAGTTTTAATTCGTCCTTAGAGTTGCGTGCTTTCTCGATTTCAATGTTATTTTCTTCTACAGCTTTCTTTACATACAGATAACTTTCTTTATTTCGAAGAACGATCGGCGGTGGAAGTAGAGCTTTGGCTGTCTTTTTGCTTTTGAGGTCTGCTTCTGATGAGTCAATTAGTTTGATATTCCTTGTGGAACGACTGGGGATTTTTAATGCGGGAAGTTCGTCATCCATAGTGGCTTGTGAGGTTTGGTCCATTGATTCTTGGCTAATGGACCGTTCCTCATCTTTTGAGCCTGAAGTGGCACTTAGGTCGGTATCTAACGAGGTCTTCTTCTTTTTGGCGTCGTTTGTTGGTAAACTTGGTACGCTACGAGCCCATTTTTCATCCAGCGTGCTGTTATTTTGGTGTTGAGCACTCGAAAAATTTTCCAATTCCTCTCTAAGTCCTTGAATGGCGATTCGGAATTCCGCGTTGCCTTCTTCTAATTGTGTTTTCATGTGGTTGTTGAATTCGGATTGGAGGATTTCATATTTTACAATTTCGGATAGTACAGCTTATATTTTGTTTCCTGCGGCGAGATGAACTTGTCTTTGTTCGGTTCCCAACACTGGGCAGGCGAAGTTTTCAGGCAGGCCTCTGCTGGCCGCCATCCTGTCTTTAGGAAAACTTGACATGCAGGATGGTTTGACAGTCGGCGCTATTTATCGAACACTTATTCGGTGACAGAATATTTTTTAAAATGGAACAGCCATGCATTTGAGGCCATAATTAGCCAAATGGGGCTTTACTACATTAATAAATTCTTCACATTTGTATTCAATTGGAAACCCCTTCTTGTTCTGTTTTTGTGATAAATTTTGCTATTTTGCTAGAAGCGATAAGAAATTTTTTTTTAAATGGAACAGCCGTGTATTTGAGGGCAGAATTAGCCACATTCGGTTTTACTACATTAATAAATTCTTCACATTTGTTTTAAATTGGGAACCCCTTCTTGCTCTGTTTTTGTGATAAATTTTGTTATTTTGCTAGAAACGATACGAAATCTTTTTTAATTGAACAGCCAGGTGTTTGAGGCCATAATTAGCCATGGGGCTTTACTACATTTATAAATTCTTCACATTTGTTTTAAATTGGAAACCCCTTC
>JAHWXV010809217.1:0-10578 GCA_024586415.1 Phrixothrix hirtus
GACCAATTTCTAAAAACATGTTTTTCGGACTCAGGGGACCTGAAAACGTGTATTTCCGTTAAAAACTGGACATTGAAAATTTGGACCGAAAACATGACTTCCTCTATACTATATCGTATTTCATATACATAAGAGAAAGTAAAAACATAATAAATATCTGGAATACACAACTATTAGGTCAACCGACTTAAGAAAGAAATGAATTCAAATTACCTACCCTTGATACACGAAGAAATTACAATATGTTGATGATTGGATATAAACTACTAAATAACCATATAAAAGATTCTTTGCTTTTAAGCCTAATCAGGTTTTAAATACCACCTAAACATCTAAGAATAATGGCATCCTTTGAGCTACCTCATACAGGAATTAATTGACACTCACCTATTATCACATTTTGGCGACTTGTAAAGGACGTTCTAACTGTTGTAAATGACCTTGATTTTTCGTTAAATCTGAAAGATTTCAAAACACATATTAAAGTATATCTCCACCTATAGACTATAGATTATAGATTACGGAATCGCTGAACTGAAATATTTCATATTTCGTATAATTAATTAAATTGTAACGGTTCAAAGCGGGGTCTTTAAGTCACGGGATCGAGAAAAATTATTTGTATTTTCGTAGCCGGGAATGCTCGTCGGTTTTGGGTCGGTTCGATTTGGTCTGGTAGCAGTGCTCCCTACTAGCGGTTCTTAATCGGCTATCCTAAACTTAAGGAAGTCGAAAGAGGTCGCGATTTCTTATGCAAAACGATCTTTTTACAATCGGGTATTTAATAATTACGTTCGGCGGAAATAACAAGATACATGAAACCTTCAAACGAAATTTTATTCACAGTAATAAAAATTATATCTTAAATTAATGTTTTCGGATGTTTTATATATATTTACAAGAACAAATAATTAATAAGCGTAAATAACTACAATTTTGGTTCATTAAGGATGAGAGTTTTCAGAGCAACAGAAGGCGTCGCGGCGTAAATTTAATTTTAGTAGAGGCGGGACGCCGGTTTGGGGCTTCGCAAGAAAGCGTACTCGTCCGGCCGAACTTTGATGTTCGCTTGTTACTTATGTAGTTTTATTGAACAAGTTCAGTATCTTTCCAGATGCGAACATGGTCACGTCACTCGCATGCGTGTAACGTTCGCATCATGATTTCTTCGGTTCGGACAATGATTCTTTAACCCGTTCGCGACAAATGCCACTCAACGGAAGGAATTATCAAAAAGGCGTCGCTGACGAACAGAGGCATTCAACGTTAGCGTTGGTTTTAGGTTCTAGCAACGCTTGCACATCCGCTACAAAATTAACTCGAGGTACGAGTGTTCTAGTTAAACTCTATTGTCGATAACTTCCCGCTACAAAGGCAACACATATGCTTTCGACAATAAGTTATACAGGATCTGGTAATTAACACCCTTGCGGATGTCTGAACTAATTTTGCAGTTTCAAATTCTTCAACAACGGTTACAATATAATTAAATTGAAGCGGACGGTTTGCGTTCTTTGCGATTAACAAAGCGCCTTTGAATACAATAAAATTATCTCGACTTTCGTATCAACTCCAGCACAGGAATACTAGAGCTCTCGGTGCTATCTCGGTTGCGGCTTCGCGAGAAGTCTCTTTTCCGCTGAAAGCTTCATTCCTCGAACGTTTTGTAACACCTCGTTAATTTTCAAAGCATTTTAAAACAAAACATTTAAGCATAAAAATGTATTAAATATTGAAGCACAATGTATATAAATTGACAAGCTTTGATATAATTGTAAAAATAAAATATAAAGTAGTCATAAAGTTATGGGGTTCCAATAAAAAATACCGTATTGTTGAATTGTTGAATGGGGTATGATTTTGTTTAGTTATAAGATAGATTCGCGCCAAAACATAGGATTTATATAAACGCGTCAAGTGTGTTTGCCGCGAAATCGTAGTGTGCGTATGTGGAGTTAAATCAGGTGAGACAAAAGAACCAATGAGGAGGAGAAGAAAGGACGCGACGCTAAGTTTGCCGCGAAGAAAAGTTAGGGAGTCGTTGGTGGTTGAGCGTGCAAGTGATACCGGAAAAAAGGTCCGACGTACCAGTGCTAATATAGCTGTTGAAAATTGAAATATATACACATACATTTCAAAAGTAGTGGTCTAACTGTGGATCAAAGCGGAGTGTTGTTACGCGAGTTTTATAACCCAACAGTTAGAAATTTTGTGTTATTGATCATTAAGCGAGGGAGTGGAGTAAAATAAAATTAGAACGAGTTACTCCATAGTAAGTAATCAGTACATTTATATATGTACAAAAGAAACGTGCCGCAATTTGATAAAGCACGTACGAGACGGGAGTAAACTATGTGGTGTGCCGCGAAGATTAGCGATTTTGGGAAACAAACATTGTTGTTTCAGTATTGGTTTCTAAATTTTTTCTTAGAAAATAAATCGTAGATAATAGAAAATCTATTTTCTTTTAAAATTTATTACAAAAATCATTTTGATGGGAGGTGTTGCATTGTACTTTTTATATACAGAGTGTTGCTAAATAAAAGAGTTAATAGTTATAACTTGGCGTTAAGTAAATTCAATGAACACATAGTTATTGAACATTTCAAGTATATAATACAAATAAATTGTTAGCCAAAGTTTGTTAGGAGATTAGTGAGAGAAATTACTGTAGGTAGTCTATGACGTCTTTCCCAATTAGGAACCGAACCTGAGATTAAGAGATGAGTCGAATGCGAACCGCTGGCAAACTGTTGGATGGACCTGTATTCTAAAATTGAGAGAAAGGGACATATTAAGAGGAAAACTGGAGTAAAGGTTTTTTTTCTTTTCTTCATTTGCAGCAAATCGGATTCTGCGGCGCTTTTATGCTTTAACATGCTCTGCTGGAAATGTTACAAAATAAATAATTAAACAATTAAGATAATAATGATTATTACAAATAAATAATTGAAACTCTGTGGTTTTAAAATCATAAGCCCTTAAATTTTCATAGTCACCTGGTAAAATAAGATTTGTAACTTAAATAAGTATGTAATTTGAATAATAATTTTGAAAAAATAAATATATAAAATTTAAGTTTAATATGATGTAAATTTTCCATTGTAATTAGGCTTCTGCCTATTTTGGAAAATAAAATAAAATATAAGGATGGCATTATTCCTCTGTGGCATTTTATAGACTATAACACTTATATCAATCAAAACTATAATTAAAAGTGAAAGTATACCTATTAAGTCAAATTGGAAATGATAACCGAGTACTTACAATCTAAATTCAACTGACAACTAAAATAAAATAGGTATTTGATACGAGTTTCAACTAAAAATAGAAATTACTTTATTGCTAAAATTTATTTTTGTAGGTGGAGAAAACTTTAACTTACCTCAAGGCAGCCACACTTATCCATTTTCCTATATTCTGCCACAACAGTTAGCATCGTCCTTTATAGGAAAGAAAGGAGAAGTCCTGTACAGTATTACTGCTACTGTTGATCGTCCTTGGAAATTTGATTATGTATCTAGAATTGGTTTTTCGATAGTTTTACCTTTGGATTTAAATGATATTCCACGTTTAGCAGTATGTTTCTCTATTTATGATTAAGTATATATTATCTAAAGTATTTATTATAGTTACCAGCTTCTAATTCTGCAGACAGTGCTGTGACTAGCTGTTTTTCTAGCTCTGGCTTGTTAACGTTCAGCATGAAGATACCTAAATTAGGATATGCACCTAGCGAAAGCATTAATATTAGTGCCTTTGTTAGGAATATGTCAAGAACAACTGTTGAATATATTTCATTCAACTTGTTACAAGTTAGTAGTTTATAAATGTATATTCAGTTATTACTATTAGATTTTTAATTTTAGAATATAGAATATACTGCATACCAACCAAAACATAAATTGGCATATCAAAGTGACACATTATCATCATGTCAAGCAGATTCTATTGGGCCGCAAAGTGAGAAATCATGGACTTCCATCTTAATGCTTCCAATAACTTTTATACCAAATTCAACCAATTGTGATATAATTAAAATAAATTATATGTTACAAGTAAGCAGAAAAGTTTCCCAATTTCTGTAGCCTTGACTTACATACATCTGGAGTTACATTATAACTTTTCAGTTACTTGCAAATACAATTAGCTCATATTAAAGGGAGACAAATTGGCACAAACTGAAGGTAAGTACAAGGAATAGCAAGTAAAGTAAAGGTAGATAGTTAGTGGCTTAGAAAGTTATAATTGTATATTAAAAAATCTGGTGTGAGACAGCACACGACTTTCTCTTACACACATAGATATGCTAGTAGTGTCCACAGATGATTAGATTATTGTCTACGTTTATTTTGGAAACGATAATTGTAATGGTCACCCATCCAAGTTACTGGACAGGCGAAAGGTTGTTTATCTCCCGAAATTTTCTCTGATAACTTGCTTCAACGCATTTTTTCAGAAAAATTGTTAAGTTCATGTAAAGGCGCATTAAATACATAATAACTGTAGCACCTTTAAAAATACAAGTTATAGTTGTTTTCAATAAAATCCCAAAAAAAAATTTAAAAATCGCAAGAATAAAGTGGCACTTCCGGTCATTCAATTTTACCTAAATTCTTGATGTTTCATGTGCAGAATATAAAAAACTTAAATATACAATTTCATTCATATATCATATTTAGTTTTTGAGATATATTGTTCACAATTAATACACCACGTACTTCCGGTTACTCGATTTTCGAAAATTTATTAGAGGTACAACTTGATTCATATAAAACGGAATGAAGTAGCTAAGAAATGTACTAATTTTTAAAAAAATGGTTAAAGCCGATTTCAAAAAAATTGCGAAGAAGAAAATACGGATAATATCTAAAAATGACAGAAAAAAATGAAACTTCCGGTTGTTCGATTTTAACCAAATTCTTGATTTGGTATACCAATGTACTTATGGCCATAAGTGTAAATTTTCATTCAGCTAGGACTTTTAGTTTCATAGTTATTTTATTTTGAGTTAACGGTGAAGCTACTTTCGGTTACTCAATTTACGGAAAGGTATCTAAGAAAAGCTTAAACTATATGGAAGACCATTAAATATCTAAGAAATTCAATAATTTTTAACAAAATCGTTAGAGTTAATTACGAGAAAATCGCGAAAAGCGAAAAATTCGGAAAATAATTAAGAATAATAGAAATAAAGTTATACTTCTGGTTATTCGATTTTAACAAAATTTTTAATTTAGCATACGAAGGTAGTTAGGAACTCAAATACAACTTTTCATTATTTAGGGCTTTCAGTTTCATAGTTATTTTATTCGTAGTTAATGGTAAGACTACTTCCGGTTACTCGTTTTACGGACATTTTTCTAAGAAATTGTCTTAATTATATGAAAGGGCATTAAATTTCTAAGAAATACAATAAATTTTAAAAAAATTGCTAGAGCCGATTTCGAGAAAATACGCGAAAAACCAAAAAAATAACAAGCGTAAGGTGGCAGTTCTGGTTATTGAATTTTAGTGAAATTGTTGCAATCGCGTGCGAGGAGGGATACAAATTTAAATATAAAATTTCGTTTATCTACGACTTTTCGTTTTCGAGATATTTTGTTCACACACACACACACGGACCAATTTTTAAAAATATGATTTTCGGACTCAGGGTATCCGAAAACATGTATTTCCACAAAAATTTCGACATCAAAAATTTTGGACGAAAACAATACTTTCATATAGGTAAGAGAAAGTAAAAACTAGTTTCATAAGATGAGTTTACCGTACGACTTTTGTAGCAACGAATTTTTTATATCTGTGAAAGTATTCAAATATATAAAGGAAAACTAGTTTGTTCTTAAATTAATATAATTATAAAGATTTATGTATATTTTAGATATTTAAAAATATTTGGAAAAATTTATTCTTTAAATATCTAAAATATACATAAATCTTTATAATCATATTAATTTAAGAACAAAATAATTTTCCTTTATATATTTGAATATTTTCACAGATTGTGACTTTAAAATCAGACTACACTCTTTCAGCGGTGTGAAACGTACAAATCTGTAGGCTCATCATTGGATGAATAAATGTGTGTTTCACATTATTAATATATGTATATGTATAATTTAGAAGGATTCATTTGTCAACTGGTGTTAGTTCCCTTGATAGCTCAGTGGTAGAGCATTGGCGCGTGAAGCCAAAGGTCCTGGGATCGAACCCCGGTCAAAGAATAAATTTTTCTAAATATTTCTAAATATACATAAATCTTTATAATTATATTAATTTAAGAACAAAATAATTTTCCTTTATATATATATATATAAGGATTACTGCAGAATTATATATTTTACATTTAAAAAACATAACACTTTCCATGCTTTTTGAGATATTACAGAACCCAAATGGGTATTCTAATGAGATTTTTCTTGACACAAATTGGAAAAAATATTATTTATTGTAGTATTACTGTACTAGCTATTTCTTATATTTTACTAGGGCTTGTGCTAACTTGACTTTCTTTCACCTTTCACCTTAAGCTATTGTATATAATTAAAATTACACTTTATGAAAAACATTTAGTAGTGAAAAAAGTAAACAATAAATTAGGGAATACTCTGATTTATGTAAGTTGAGTGTTATTAGTAGTGTAGTAAAAATTATGAGAAATGAGTGTATTGCAACAGGTGTCTTTAATTATATTAATTTAATTCAATTCATTTATTTATAATGAGTGTTCAAAAAGTCTTTCGGTCATGGGTAGCTTTTAGTCACTTTTAATGTCAAGGGAAATGCTAACTAATGACATATTTATTCAATTTTTACAATTTTATACAGATTAATTGATCCCCATTTTCCATTTGTTAATTGTTGATCATTGCAAAATATGCTTTTACAATAAATGCTTTCCGTTCTTGAGAAAATATTATCCTGTGTTATATATGAATTACTCTAAATAAATGAAATTGCTGCCATTGACAGATGTGGTGTCACAGTCAAAATAGGTTAGATATATACAGGTGCCACTAGCTTTGGTATGCAATTTTATGCTACATTACACTCTGCATTCGATCTTTTGATACTACATTTGTCTAATAATGAGTCAATAGTTGCAAAGTTTTAAAAAGCTTCCAAAATTAATTATAGATCCTCTTTCAGAGTAGGTTGAATTAATAAACGTAAAATGACTTACGGGTGTATCCTAGTTTACATAATAGTAGTGTTATTCATAACTCAAAATGGCAGCATCAAGGTACTTCGGTATATATTACTGAATGCCGACAAGGAAAAAGTCAAATTACTGCATCTTCCAGTGAATTGATAATGCAGTTCCCAATTTTTAAAAATTAACAAGCAGAAAGCATGTCCCACTTTATTGGAAATCAAAATGGAAGTCCTCTAACAAAGGGAAGTGTTCCCTTGAATTAGCAAGGGCAAATTATCTAGAGGAAACGTCTTACACTTAAATTTCATCAATCGTGTCTTATAATTTCAAAAGAACGCGCTTCAATCAGCTGAGCATCAATGAAAACGAACATACGTTTTATATTTAAACATTTAAACATTGCTGAATTGACAAAAACATCTGTAACTAATCATATTAGAATAAATCATGTATAGGCTAAGGCTAGACATGTATGACCATTAAAGTTCATAATATATGTTAAATAAAATAATTTTCTAACAGAATAAAATAAATTAAATGGCAGAATTAATTACATTAAAGAAATAGGGATTATTTTATTATTAAAATAAACTAAAATTCAATGAAATAGGAATTTCTTTATCCTCAGATGAAAATACCATAAACAAAGCTTTAACTTAATATATTGAATTAAAAATGTGTGAAGATACCATCTTTTATATACTGGGTGTTTTCAAAAAGCTAAAAACCAGAGTCAATAAAAATATCAATTAAATAATTTTTTTGCACTTTCGGGATTAAAATGACACATTTAATCACATCTAGAGTGTCACTTTTAATCTCAAGAAATTAAATTTTACTTTTAGTCTGAAGAGATTAAAAGTAAAATTTAATCCCTCTTAAACAATAAAGTTATATATTGTTAAAAGTGTTACTATAGCATTTCATAAATTTAAATAGTATATTACATAATTAGCTTTTTCACTGTGGAGGAAATTACACTATCTTTAGGCAGTGTTTGAAATTGAATTCCTTGTCAACTGAAAAATTGCTAAATTAAAATTTTTAACAAAAACTCTATTCAATCTTTTTTTGTGACATTTACTTAGATATATAAATTTATTAACATTTAATCGAGGAATAACAAAAACACTAAAACTTATTGAGGAGTAAAAGAAATTCTATTATTTACAGAAATGAAAATCAACCTTTTTATATTACCAAGTGCATTATGTTTTGTATTCATTAGTTGGGTGCTCTCGCAAGATTCTGCTATTTATAAAGAAGATAGATGACAATTTTCACTCTAGGAAATGTCCTGAATCATTTCTTTCTTTTGTAATTTCTATCCTGTTAATGCAACTTATAATATTTTAATATCATGGAAACTTAAAATTCCCTAGTACCAAATTTGTGGAGATTATAAAATCCCTTAATTAGCTGATATACAAGGGTAGTTCTATGAAAAGAATGAAACAAGCAGCTGTTTTTCTGGCGTAAAAACATGACCCTCCTCAATTCAATACGCTTATTACAACAATATTCAAGATATTTAATGTCTTCAGTAAAATAAGATTTAGCAAATTCTGCAAAATGTATCTACTTCAACAATCACTTCTTCATTGGATGAAAATTTCTTACCAACAAGCCAAGTTTTCATGTTTGTGGATAAGAAATAGTCAGAAAGAGCGAAGTCAGGTGAATATGAGGTATGTGGAAGCATTTCGAAACGCAATTAATGTATTTTGCAGTTATTATTTGTACTATAGCAATCTTAGAAAGCCATTGTTTATTTAAATAAGCTTTTTTGAATTCCACCAACTACCGAGCAATTTTTAATCATTACTCTTTCGTGTAGCTTTTTGCAAGGCCTGCGATTAGTTTTAAGCAGGGTTAAATTAAAATTACCTTTTAATAAGAATGTGAAAATCCCTTTTTTATATTCTAGCAAAAAGTAATACAAGTTGTTTACTTTTTACATGGTTGTCAAACAAATTAATCGGCAGATATTTTTGAAAATTGGTATGACTCCATCTGGAGAAATGTATTTTAATAAAATAGTATTGATTTTATTCTGATGACCTGATGTTTTGCATTTTTACCTGACTTATTGAATGAACCTTGTATTATACAAAATTCTTCCATTTCCTAAGTATATATATAAAAACTTCTCAATTAGTTACTATCCTTTGCCCCTGTTTACAATGTAATGTCACATTTGTATGCTTACTTTATAATGGTTAAAGCAGTTATAAAACCTGTTTTGTATAATTACTGCCTCAAGAAAATAAATTTATTAAAGCAAAAATCCTTGGAACTCAAACTTTCCAGAAGAAAAATTCTAAAGCCATAATTATGATATTACAAGATTAATTAATATCCCAACTATTTTGTTAAATATATTATTAATTTATGTTAACTATTAGTATGTTACTGCCAAAAGCTGATGAAATACACATATTTAAAATAATTTTATTACTTCTTTAATATACATACTAATTACTATTACTGTTATTTTTACAAATAACATTATTTTAATGTGATTATAAATTTTGCACTCAAGGTGAGGGCGCTGGCTGGCATCTAATTTCTAAATGTCAGTGAATCAATTTTAACAATGAAAAATGCTCTGTTGCTGAAATAGCCACATTAGTATCAGCTAATTTAATATTAGTCAGCCATGAATAAGTCTAGTAGTGGTGATGCCATTTTGCGTATTTACTTGGCAATTGGACAGACTTGAACTAAATAAAAAAAAATAAAAAAATATTGGGTTGGCAAGGATGAAATTTGTAGTTAATAATATTGCCAACTGTAACAGATGATTATTTGACATTGGGTTAATATTTTATAGTTCTGTGTTTTTTGTTGGAAAGTTACATATCTAACTGTTTAAAGAAATAATTGTAAGCTTTAAAAAATATGAAAACTATTTTTTAAAAATTAATTTTGTTGACAATGGAACGATCAGAAATTTACACTATTATGAAGTATGAGTTCTTACTTGGAACTATGACATCGCAGACTGCACAAAACATTAATAATGTATTTAACTCTAGTGTTACTATGCAGCAGACACTATCAAATTGTTCGCCAAATTTCGTACGGGTAACTTTGATCTCACAAATGAGCCACATAGTCGCCCAGAATCAAAGTCAAGAATGAAAAACTAAAAGTCACTGTTGAGTCTGACCCATCTCAGAGTGCCTATGAATTATTGTTGAAGTTTAGTGTTAGCAAACAAACAATATTAACTCATTTAGCTCAAATCGATAAAGTGAAAAAGTGAAGATTCACTTCATCATTCTGTACAAAAGGTGACAATGCATTTACATCTTATTTAATACACCACATACCACATAGCAGTTTGAGCATGGTGACATCAATAAAATGTATCTTTACATTTTAAAACATGTACTTATAATATATTTTATTTTACA
>JAHWXV010809313.1:0-10554 GCA_024586415.1 Phrixothrix hirtus
GCCAATTTATTCTTACAATTTCTAGGTGTTCTTAAACTTGCCGCGTTTCTTACGCCTATATTGATTTTTATGCGAATTAATCGGTCTGTTCAGAAAATTCGTTGAAGCGAATTATCGTGAAAGATCTCCAGAGTTAGGCAACGCTTTAGGTATCCAGTAATTTGGATGAGTTACCATTGCAATCTTTGTTTCCAAAATAAATATACGTAATATTTTGCATATTAATAATACGTAATAGAAATTTTTTTTGAACTGGCGTAGGTTTCCTCTCATGTAAATTCAGTCGTTTAAGTTGACGTACCTTCTGTTATAATTTCAAAAATACTTATTCCTGGTAAAGTTTATAAGTTCGAGAATTTCTACGCCATTTGGATTTGTTATTACCACCTGTATTGTTTAACTAAGCAGCAAGTTCAAGGTAACTTACTTATTTAGTCTTAATTCAATTACATCAGGGAATGATGTATATTGTCGATGAAATGTATAAGAAATTTATACTATCCGGTATATAGTCTCTTCATTCCATTTTATAGTAGCCTAAATTTATACAATTATGGAATTTAAAATAATATTCTTTTCAAAATAGGTTTTTACTTAATTTTGTTTATATTATTTCAACTTAATTCATTCAAATTTAATTAACTTGTTTTCTATATTATACAGAGTTGTATTTTATATACATATTTCTGTTAGAATTTTAGTTATAATGTTAAATTCAGTCAAATTGTTGCATATCAACAATTTTACTGCATGTCACAATTTTTAATTTTTGTTTAGTCAATTATAACACTTCGTAAGTTAGGTTTATATTGTACAAACTGTATGTAAAATCCTTGTCTGGTCTTCATCTAAATACTTCCTATATCAAAACACAATACTTTATCGTTTTATATTTTAAAGTTCAAATTTCTAAAGCTGGTAATCCTTCGGGTGCTTGTCGTAGGATCGTCTAATACCTGATCAATTATGTCCTCTTCGGTTTCATCAGCATCTTGACGGTGTGGGGCACCTACGTTATTGCTTATAACGGAGTGGCACAGCAAACGGCGATTTGGAAATCTGATGTGGTGTTCTTGTCGAGCACAAGCAGCATTACCGTTACAATTTCCGTATACAAATACCATATCGGCATACTCATATGCAGTAAAGGTATTCATAATTAATATTTTAAGTACTCTAAAAAGCAAAAAAGCTTACGAAAGGACAATTTTACGAGACAATATGTTGACAGATAATAACAACAATATGTAGAACAAGTTTTAATAGTAATTCGTTTATTTTCTAGGTTAATATGTTTTTATCAGATTTTGTGGATTGCAGTGTGCTAGCATAGATTAACAATTTCAGATAAACAAGTGCAATTATCTTGAAAACGGTACAAAATACGAAGTCGAAACAAGAACACCTTTTTTACTTAATAGGTTTCGGGAAAATCAATTTTAACCTTAAACCTGCAAAATTCTGAAGGGCATAAAAAATATGTTTGATAACGTTACCCGAACACCCACTTCCGACGCCTATGGTTCATGAATCTCAACAAAAATCGGTGTAAACATTGACCTTCAAGCATGATATCAAACTAACGAATTTAAATCGGTTGGTTCGTTTAGGAGATACAAACAATAACATGATTTTCAACGACCCCATTTGGGGGTATTTATCGCGAAGACGGTGCATTTTCAGATCCTGTAAACGGAACCTTTTTACCTATTTTTTCGTGTAGAATTTGCTGTTAAAAAGTTTTGTACCCATTATGAATCACCCTGTATAGTCGTATAACATCTAGGCTGAATGAAATTAAACATTGTAGTCGAAAGATTAGCTTTCTTCATACTAAGAAAGCCACTACTCTCACTAAAATCGGTGGGAATTGGTCTAGTATAACATCGGCTGAATCCACCTTTCATAACCCTTCAAGATATCAAGCTACCAGTATTAGCTAGTGAAGAAGGAACGCTAAACCTAAACCTTCCTATGTTTGTTTTCGATTTAATTTAAATGTTATTAATCATTTAACGATATTTTTTGTAAGGTGTATAATATAAGTCTTAGTTTTAAGTTACAATAAGTTAGAATATTCATTATTGCCTTTTTCCAGATTATTCGATGGCGGAAAGTTATTTAACTGCTTGAATAACAATTTCTCAGTAGTTGAATGATTTATTAGCTCAAGAAAGGATAATAGTACAAAATATAAGGCGACGACAACTACGAATTATAACAAGTATGTCTTCTCTTTTTTCGTATTTATATAAGGCTTGAGAATCCGCCAACCAATGAAGCAAACATAGAGGCTCTTGTTTTTATACCGTCGCGCGCTGGGATCTCAGCGAAGTGTAGATTTCCAAATGATCTTAATCGGCCCTTAGTGGCGTTGCTCGGAATGGAAATATCGACCATTTTGTTAAACGTTGTATAGAAGAAGACGGCTGAAGCGGGGATATCGGTACATATTAAATTTCACTGAGTCAAGGCGCTCGTTATTAACAAGGTAAACAAAAGGGATAATGAACTCGCCCGGTAAGCAGCGAAAGTAAAATCTGAGGAGGATGCAGTATATAATCCAGTGCCTAGGGTATTAGAAAGAAACACGCCTGAAATGGGAAGAACGGCGTAGAGCAATAAATATAACGCTTCACTATGATGGCCATGTTGATGACGCTTGATGCGGGTTTGTCGAAGAATGTCCAACCGGAAACTAACGCTGGAGGTATTACACTAGCCGCGTGCCAACAGAATTTACGCAACTCACTGAAGAAGACAAATGGTTATCGCCTTACGTGACCTCGCTGTTAAAATCTTAGTTTAGTAGAAGGGGCGGTTGCAATATTTAGTAGATAAGGAAACTGAGCACGCTTAGGGAACGTTATAGGTTATAGTGTTCTATTTCAGCTTCTTCAGACGCTAGATTCCAAGACAGGTGTGCGTAAAAGAGAACTCCATGTTATCAAGATTGTTCAAACTCAGGGCCTGTTTTTCACGATAACCGGCAGTGTAGTGCCTTAAGTAGAGCTCGGTATTTAAATTCAATTATTTTAATCCAAAAATTTCCAATTTAATTGTTCCGTAAATCAAATTTATACTTTTAGCAATAAATAATCCTTCTAAGAAATTTAACAACGTTGAATGAATTTTGCATACTATGTGGTAGCATCAGGAAAGCGGGCTGCACTGGTTACCTGGCCTCAGTAATAGAGACAGCTTTACGCCGCTAGGGGTTTGTACCTCAGAACTTTGTATATCAATCTATCAAATACTTTTGAACTGTACGAACTATAATGGGACTTTAAAATGATTTAGGCATGTAACGTCGACACCTTTCTGCGCTTTTAGAATTGATGTGAAACTTGAACAAAGAGCTAATGTTAAATTTTGTATTACGTTAAAAAGTTTATCACAGAAGAATTTGAAATGTATTTGCAAGTTCACGGCAATGTGCTATGAGCCGAACTCAATGTTGTGAGTGGTATTCTCGTTTTAAAAGTGGCCAAAAGTCATTAGGGAGATGACGTCAAATCTGGACCGCCAAGCAACAGTAAAACTCCCGAAAATTTAGACAAAGTTAGGCAAATTGTTCCTGCAGAAAGTTGCTGATACAGTTGGTATTTCATTCGGAACAGCCCAAGTTATTATCACTGGTGATCTGAGCATGCATTGTGTTGCTGCAAAACTTATCTTCCACTTTTTGACGCCTGGCCAGAAGGATTTGCGCATCCATGTTTATGAAAATCTTTGCAATTTGGTAAGAAGTAATTCCACATTGCTGTCTAGTATCATCACGGGTGAAGAACACTGAATTTACGGTTAGAACCCGGACACCAAGCAACAATCATCTCAGTCGAAGAGCTTTCAGTCTCCGCGCTCGAAGAAGGTAGGGCAAGTCAAAAGTGCAACCAAAAACCTGGTGATAGTTGTTTTGGCAAGAACAGATTAGTGCACGTGGAGTTCGTCCTGACCAAAAGTGACATGTTGATGCGGTTGCAGTAATATGTTCCTTCCAAAAACAAGAACTGTTTCTTGCATCATAACAACACTGCCGCACACACAGTTTTTGCGAAATGTGATGCATACCAGATAACAATTATCTCCGGTCCTCCATTTTCTACAGATTTAGCCCCTTGCGTTTTCTTTTTATTTCCAAAAATTAAGCTGAAACTCAAGGAGACAGGTTTTGAGGCTCTAGAGGAGGTTCAGGCTGAATCGCGGCACGTATTCGACGCGTTGGTAAAAAAGAATTCTAAGGAGAGTTCGCGACATGGTAGATGCGGTGGTATCACTATATTAATGCAGGAGGGGACTGCTTTAAAGGAGATGAAGGAAAAATGTAAATTCTTTGACAAATAAAATTTTTAAAAGCATACTCTAGTTTCTTTTTGAAGTATAAACGAGTAACACAGTGTAACTAAAGTAGACAAAAATAACATATAAAATCAATAATTTATGTAAATAAATATCATTGGATAAATGAAATACACAACATTGAAAATTTTTTCTAACAGGTTAGACAATGTTACTGACTCCTCGAAAAGATATTAATCAGTGATAAATTATGGACTAACTCCTGAAACTAACTTATAAAATGAACGAAGGTATCAGAATGCCATGAGTTTGTTGCCGCATACGGCGGTTGCAGTAATTCTTTATTTTATTTTACAAACCAGTCGCGGATTATGGGAAAGCAACGTGGATATCTTGTATCACGATAACAAATCTGTATAGCTAATGTACAAAATTGTATAGTAAAAAATGGATGATTATATTCGATTATACGGCTTGTTTAACCATACGCGTACCTTTGCTATTTCATAAATTAAAACTTATCATAGTAAGTGCTCATTTATAGATATGTATTCTAGAAGCTGATAAAGCGTTTCAATAAGTTACCTTAGATATTTTGAAGAAAGTGAGAAAATTTAGGGTAATAACTAAAAACTGTATGCGGACATTTTATAAATTTATTTTCTAAATAATTCATTGATTATTTGATTTAAATTTAATCTGCAATTATTATACGTTAAAATAATATCTAACCAGATATACTTCCGATAAGCAGTTTTCAATTATATTATATAGGGTGTCTCGAAAAAAGGCAATATGAAAACGGTGGAAGCTTTGTGACACACCAAAAGTTTTATGATTATTGTTTCAAATCGCACAGTTTTTTAACCACAAACCTTTGTAGTTTGAAACGGCGCAGCGGAGTAATAAATATCGTGGCGTAAGCTGTTAAAAGTAATTTTTCAGTAGAGAATATGTTGACATGTTTGTGCATGATTTTACATCGCTTAACATATTACGGACTATTTTTGTTGAACCGGTCACATCGGTTACATGTGTTCTAACCCGCCGCGTTTTTATTTAAATATGGAAATTTGGTCTTAAAGGACTTTAATTGCAATATCATTATAAGATAATTTGAAACAAGTAATTCTTTTAAATTGTCTGCTCCGTGCGTGGGATAGGTACTTGCTATAAACTGTTTAAATAATTCGAGTCATAGTAAGCGCAATTTAGACAAAATCAACATTCGCATGTTATTTTCCAGTGGGTAGTTGTGAAATTCCATACTATGCATAGCTCCTACATTTTGGTTTACTAAGATCGTTCTTGCGGAGGGTGTTCATTTAAATATTTCTAGATTAGTAGACATTAAAATTATTTTAGAAAATTAATATCAGATTGTTGTATGATGAACACTCTCGTGTGGTTTGTGGTTGTGAACACTAACGGTTGCAAATCTTTATATAATCTGAATCTAGTAATCTAGTTTATAAAACTATGTACGGTAGGTATAATATGGCTTTGGTTAAATTAACGATAAAATGCAGCTAACATTTTTTTTAGACCTCTTTACTCATTCGTTATTTAAAAGTGTCTTGCAGGTTATGCTTTAGGTTTGAATAAAGTAATCTAAATTTAAAAAAATTAATTATTGTGATGGACATTTTGTTTTGATAACTTTTGATTCGGTTCAACGTCTGCTAAAATTGCATAGAAGAATTGTGACAAATTCTAATTGTTTAAAACAAATTAGGCTATATTTGCATTAGGGTTTTAATTTAATTTTATGGAATATAGGATATTGAAAGGATAGAAAATCATTTCTGAGTATTTTTAGAGTGTACTCCCGGTTATCAACTATATATAATCAGTGACATGGGAATCGTAACACCAAGAAGGCCTAGGAATTTTTTGAGCAAACTTGGCAGAAACTTTTAACTACTAAAAGGTAACAATTGATTAAAATTTCATTATTATGGATCAAGTGATAATGACTTATCTGACAGTTCTTTCAGTTTTTTCTAATAATGTTATCTAGTGTATGTTTTGATAGACTTTGTTTTGAGTGTGTAATTATGCATAGAGTGCGCCAACGTGGAAATCACAGTCAATTAAGTGAATTTGATAGAGGTCGTATTGTTGGGTTGCGCGAAGGTGGTTTGTCGTTCAGAAAAATTGCAAATCGCCTTATCCGTAGCCAATTCACCATTATCCGCTGGTATCAGGTATGGACTATGGAAGGTCAGGAACGTCGTAGAAAGGGAACGGGGGGACGAAGAAGAACAAATGTGATGCAGGATCACTATCTTCGACTTATGGCATTAAGAGACAGATTCTCTAGTACCAGGTGAATTTCCGACCAATGGTTAGCTAACAAAGGTCGTCTCGTAACTCTTCAAATGGTTTATAGCAGAATCAGAGCCTGCGGCTTGCAATCCTATCGGCCAAATCTTGTGTTACCACTGTGGGGATTGCGGTATGCGGTGCTATAACTTATGGAAGTAAGTCTCGTTTGATATTTATCCGAGGCAATATGATCGCACAACGATATGAGAATGAGGTGGTAGAACCCCATATTCTTCCATTTATTCAGCAATTGAAAGACTCGCTTTTCCAGCAGGATAATGCCTGTTCCCATATTGCAAGACGTTCTATGGACCGCTTTGCTGAGGTTAAGGTCAATCTCTTGCCATGGCCACCGCAATCTTCCAATATTTCACCCATCGTGCATGTTTGGTGTATTATGGGGAGAAGATTGAGGAACTTGCTGCATCCTCAGTAGACGCTCCAAGCTCTACAGCATGAAGTACAAGTTGTTTGGGACACAATACCATAAGGGGAAATCGACCATCTGCTAAATTCGATGCCACGAAGGGCGTGGGAGTGTATAACCAATAGGAGGACTGACCCATTATTTATAAAAATTACGTTTATATTTTTTCTTTTTCTTTAAAAGTTTAATGAATTGCTACCTTTTTAGTAGATAAAAGTTTCTGCCAAGTTTGGTCATAACATTTCTACGCCTTTTTGGTGTTGCGATTTCCATGTCACTGAGTATATATGAAAAACTTTCCAGAAAATCGGGACTACGTTATTTTTACAAGTGTTTAGAAACCAACAATGTTTTGAAAATATGTTTGTAATGCTTTTCCAAATTTGAGTATAAGTTACTTTAAAATTTGTTTTGCTGTGTACTCAGGAACGGATATGTATTATAATTATTTATTTATTGTCTTATTTGACATTTATACGATAACAACTGATTTTCAACCTTCAGGACGAAAATTGAAAAAAGCTGAGGAACGAATTTATTCAATATTTTCGCCATAAATTGTTAAATTTACTACGGTAAATTTGAACCGCATAGATAGCATTAATCCATGTGTGTACCTTTATATACATATTTGTAATGTCTGTTTATATGTTCGTTAATAGGTTTTCACTGCGGATTTTGCAATGTGATATCTGATGAACTTTTTCAAGAGACAGCATAGTTGTTATATTTCAATCTTTTTTCTTTATAATACCTATGATAAGGCTAAAATGCCAGAAATTGAAATATTTCGTAATTAATTTTACTTTACTTCCCAAACACTTCGAAATGTTAATTGTAAGCGTTAATAGAGAAACCAATGGTTATAATAAATAAAGATGTTTTAAATTATTAAGTTTATAAAGTAAATTAAAATTAAATTAAAACTTAAAAAATAAAAAAATTTACATACCTATAAAGTTCAGCAGGGCCCAAGTCCAGATAATTTTAAAACTATATATTGACACTGAATAGTTGTTGTTTGTCACTACAACTGATACAAAATCGCAACTTGATTCAGGTAATCAAGTTTTGTTATAACATATGAGTGACAGTCACGCCCTCGTCGCTCAGGCATATCTCCCATTTTCCCTGTACCCTTCTTTCCGTTTGCTAATTTATCAGTCATAAATAAAGGTATATATACAATACACTTTAGAACTTTGCTTCCGTATAACTGTACCCCGCCTCTTTGGGCTTTCAAAGGGTCCGGACTATGTAGTCGCTGAAGTTATTGATAGCCTTACTTTATTAACATAATTAGATCAACCCGAACGTTTGTGCTTGCGTAGTTATAATTTATTATTAAATTCTCGTATAATTTATACGTAACTTCGTTACTAATAACACGCTTGGTACATTAAATTTGTAATTAGTTTATTTGTTGTTGGTAAAGCATTTTGTGTCTCCTATTATAGATGTCGTAATTGTAGCAAGGTACTCGTTCAATATAAAAATGATGCCGATAAATTTCACAAATGCGAAGTTTCTTGAAAACAGCAAATACAAATTGAGTTATTAATATATGTATATGTATAGGTAGACAAGTATTGAAAATCAAATTTTCTTAATAACGCAGCATTCAATATCGACAGCGTTTGATTGCTTTTAAAATTCTTTTTACAGCGCTGAAATATAATTTTTGATTTAAATAGCTACAATAGCACAGGATAATTTTAAAAAATTGAACACAACATACTTTGCTGCGTTGCACAATTTGCCAGCTTTTGTTTATTAGTATACTAACCAGACTGCCCAAATTAACAGTTAAATCTTACTTAAAAGAATGAAACGAAAAAGGTAAAACTATCTTCATGTTTCTACAATAGAATTCAGCTTACAGAAGTAAAATGGAATGTGTTTAATAATATCGACTAAATGGATTTCTATGCGTATAATTAAACTTTGTCAAAAATGGTCACCTAAGTAAATAAAAATTCCAGGGACAGTGTACTTGACAGAAAGAAATAATTAAAATTCCCATCCAATTTCTGAAGCATTATTAGATCGTCCAGAAATGCTAAGAATAAGTCCGAAACTGATCTTTTTGAATCCCTCACTGAAAGATCGTTTAAATCGCTTCAGTGTTACGATTCCACCGTCAGCGTTCACGTATTACCGAATTAGGAAGCAGCTATTTAATCGAGAACGGTTGAGGATTGTCGATGTTGATTACTGCGTTAACAATCATCGGGTGATACAAGCATCCTTGGTTACGCAAAGAATTATATATTTTTCGTTGTGATAGAAGCTAGATGGTTTATATTTCTAATTTGACAAAAATTAAATAATTTGGTAAATTTTGTCTGTAGATGCCCGTCTATGCGGGGTATGAAAAGGGTTGATTTAGGGTTTCTTTTCATTAATTTAGATAGCGATGGTTTGAACGTTGACTTAGGAAAGACCAGATCGACCTTCGATTTGACGGTACGTTATACTTCGACGAGAGAATTGCATATTTTAAGGCATAAGGTAAGTTAGTAAGGAGCTTCACTGGTTGTTTGTTACGTTGGAAACATTTGAAGCCATTTAAATCAGAATGTCAGCACTATTTGCTCTACAATGCACGAATTCTACCGTCAGGATGTGACAATTATTTTATTTCATTGGCTCGATACCCGTCAAACCTAGGGAGACACTTTCATATTGGGATGTCATAATTAAATTCGTTATTAATCGATTTCGGAGCAGGAAGAGTTAATTGGGTCAGTTATTATGCAAGTTAGTTTTGGGGAATGTGGTTATCCTTGGGAACCATCATACCATTAATGGCGCAGTTCCATTAAGTAAAAACTTCTTTAACAACATCAGTTAACTTTGACTTAGGAATACTGCCACCGGCATTAAAACTAACTATATGATTCCTATAGGTGTAGTTTTAATAGTACATGCAGTTTATCTAGTAAGTCAATATTTAAAAGTTAGACCCATGCATAAGATATTAACTTCGGTCAAAGTAGCCCGTCACCTTTATAGTTAGGTTCGGCCACGGATAAACTAATTATGTGAGTGCTATATTACCTTGTCTTTGTTGTAAACTTTAATTGTAAATGTACTTTTACAGATGTTTTCAAAATGGCAGTGTTTCGCGTAGGCTACTTATGCAGCTGAAGCTGCAAACTTTGACTCAGTTTTATAGATATTTGTTGTATTCCTATCGTCACGATTTATAGTTTTGATTCTAGGGAGAACTATTTAGGCCTTTTAATATTATACGTCATTATTTAAGCACATAGATCAATACTCCCTTAGACCGGAGTATTGACGGGAATAATTTAGGAAGACAATCCCCTAATTACTTGTAACGTATGTAAAAGAACTCGTCTTATCAGAGTCACATATGGTTAACAAAACGTATGTCTGAATGTATAAATCAGAGAGTCTGCACCACACGTTATTAACAATTATTATAAAATTTTGTTTAATAATGAAGATTTTCCTCCCAAATTTTGATCATTTAT